>BQNB010003664.1:37619-113142 GCA_026074375.1 Tanacetum coccineum | reverse complement strand
AGTTGTAAGTTAGAAATTATGAAAATGAAAAAAAAACACTCAATTTTTTTTGGGTAAAATGAGGGTGCTTGCGAATTAAATGATTTTTGAACCTTTTAATGGATATTTTCTGTTCTTGTTTGATTGTGAGGGGGTTATAAGTTAAAAGGGGATATAATTATTTATTTCTGGGTTTGTTTTATTTACATTGCGTGTGGGACCAGCAATGGTTTAGTGTGGGGGAATTTGATGAGTGCTAAAATACACATCATTTTTAACCCAGAAAACACTATTAAAAGGACTAAAAATATTAAAATATGCTTAATTATATTGCAAATATATTTGTTTGGTATTTTTATGTCTTGCGGGTAAAAGGATTGAAAACGGTGCAAAAACGGGAATTATCGGGATCAATTTGGTCAAGTCTAATTTTTACTCAAGCTAAGACAAAGTCGTGAAGAGTTCCTGAGCATGCCATTAGAAAGAGCGCGGAAAAACGAGTCCAACGGTGCCCTCGCATTTTATTGAGCCAACCCGTAACCCATTTAAATGGGCCAGGCCAGCTCATTATTATCGTGGCCCAATTTAAGCCCAATGTTATGACTTAATAGACAATAGCCCAACATACCATTGCAAAGCTCAGCCCATTTTCTTTGGAATTGCATTTCAATATTCAAGTGAATTTGTGAAAGTTGCTATTGATAGCAAGATGGTCACGTGAGATGCAAATTAAATCAAATAGACCATGTGCCAATCCACTAGTATAAAGGGGACAAATAAGAAAGCTACATGTGGAGGTGCATTTTTACCTCATATTTCAATTCAGTGCAAATATTAAAAATAATCGGACGAAGCATATTAAGGCGTTGGAATGAAGCAATTTAAAGGCACACGTGGCGGCTTCTCAACGGTGGATCGAAATAGTATTCTTGTGTCAATCCGTGTGATGATAAATGCAAGCCAATCATTGGCCACTTAATACCCCAACCATAAGGACAAATTTACATTTTCACCCCTTGGACCTTATATAAGGCAATCCGCTCCCTTTCATTTTGGCTAGTTAGGATTTAGTTTTTTTTACTTTTCTTTTTAAAGTTTAGCTTAATTTTAGTAATGTTTTAGCTTATTTCAATTATTGTACCAGCTTATTGTGAGCTTATTGGATTTTTCTTGTTGTACTCTTTAGCTTATTAATGTAATGAAAGATGATTTGTGTTTAACTTGATGGATCTAGCTTATTCACTTGTTTTTCTTTTCTTTTCTTTTAATCGAATAGCTTAATCCATAAGCTTATCTCGATCTGCTTATTTCTGGTCTTTGAATAAGCCGTGCTTTTAGCTTATTTCGATTACCTTTTGTAGTTAGTTAAATATTTAGCTTATTATCCGTATTTCCGAATTGCTTATTTGATTTGCTTATCTTAGCTCAAGTTCGTTTATTATTTCTAGTCGTGCTTATTAATTGTTAGTTCTCAAATAGCTTATCAAATTTAAAGTTTCTTTATTCGTTGTCTTATTTGCTTATTTTAGATCTCGTAAATTTCTTAAGTCTTATCGATTCGAGAGCTTATCCTTTTGAATAGTAATTGCTTATTTGCTTTTAAGAACTTTTCGAGTACACATATTTGATCAAAAGCTAGTTGTAGTGTTTAGAAATTCTCGTGTGCTATAGTTCTTATGTTTTAAAAGTCTCGTTAAGAATTGTTTAAACTCGTACTTGTAACTCAACTGTTTCGTAAATTCATTTTTTTTGCTAGCGTTTGGATTTTCAGTTAAGCCTACTTGTTAGTTTGGATTCATAGTTGGGCTTGCTTGCATTGGGTCTGTGACTTATAATTAGGATTACACTTGGGCTTGATTTGATCGGTTTGGGCTTATTATGTTTTTAATTGGGTTCGCATGTTTTAATTAACACAGATAGTAAATGCAATTGCAAATTTTGTTATACTGTTACTATTAACAATAATTGGTTTGTATTTTGGTTTTTGGTACCGGTCTACTCATGAGGCGTGGAGCTTAAGGGTATATTTAGCTAGACCGAATTTGATTATTTGCTTTAGCTAAATATACCGGGTGGTATTCGTTTAATTGCGGCTCTTCAATTCGGTTCCATTTTCTATTTTTTTTCAATTAATTAGTGTAGCTTTAGTATAAAATATTTTGCTTTGCTTATTTTATTAATATGAGTAGTGAGTAGATTTTGTTAATGTTTACTAAGTGATACGGATTGTGATTTAAGTGTGGATTAATAAAAAGGTTTGTGATTAATAATAAGACATATTATTTAGATTTGTAATTTTATTATTCAAAGGTCAAAAGCCGGAAAATAATCAAATTACACTTCTAGTAATTATTTTCTTTTTTAAAAAGGATTGTTTTCAAAATAAACGAACGTTGTGAGAAAATTATCTTTTCTAAGGATTATAATTCGTTAATAAACCTAAATTCACACTTAATGAACATTCCACGTCACTTAGCAAACATTTTCCATTTTATATAATTCTTAGTTTTTAGTAATCTTTTAATGCTTTACATGTTTAATTGTTTTTATTTGCTTTGCTCGTTTATATGCTTTTATTTTCTTTATCATTATGTCAAGTAGGATTTAGAAACCATCTCAAAATTGTTTAAAACCATTCAAAACGCGCGATCACGGACTTAACTGATTTTCAATTCACGCTTCGCCGAGAAAAAAACGACCCGGGAGGTTTTTGAGACAACTTTGGATAAAAGTTTGTTTCTTAAATCCAACGGAAAATACTTACTATACAATTATTTGATATAATCCTTATATACTTATATTATATTATATATAGTGTGTTCGGACGTGAATCATCAGGACGGAACGTGCCCCATGATACAAGCCACACCAAAATATCACAGTAATGGGTAAGACTACCCTCCAATTGGAACCACACATTAATTGGGTAAGAATACCCTCCAATTGGAACCACAGAGTAATTGGGTAAGAATACCCTCCAATTAGAACCACACAGTAATTGGGTAAGAATACCCTCCAATTGGAACCACACAATAATGGGTAGGAACGTTACCCTCCGATCCAACAACACATAAACATTTAGCACATATCATATGATAGCCACACAAATGTCCATGCATCAATTAAACCACATAATCACAACAATTAAATCATTTTATGACCTTTGCATCATTTCCATCCCAAGAAAACAAAGTAAAAATGGGACTGTGAAACTCACCTGATGCACAACTACTTCACAAATCCTTGCAAATCAACTAAACACAAATAAAACACGTGTTACACTCGATTCGGCTAAATGTCCAAGTCGATGTAACAATCAATTAATGGACTAATATGCATATACCATCTTTAAAAACCTTTTTACAACACTTCTTAACCTTATTTATAACTTAAACACTCTTTAATCCTTTTATTCCAATTTTCAGCTTTTGAGTAGAATTTTGTATTCATTTCATGACCACAAATAAAATACTAAATCACCAAATTGGTACTTCCTATTGCATTCTCAACCTTCCCAGTGGGTTATGAACTACTGAGATTTTTAGAAAAAAATAATATTGAGTCTAACTATTTTATAAAAAATCAACATCACAAAGTGTCTAGAACTTGACCTGATTCGACCTTCAAAAAGTTTAGCTTGAGCAGACCCATTTAAACACTTAAGAAAATTCTTCCAAAATTCTAAAAATCATAAATATCATGAAATTGCTACAGTAGCAATCCCATTAATTAAAAAGACGTTTTGATATGGTTTTTAACCTCACAAACACAACTCAGAATCTGCCCTAAAAACTCAGATTTAACAACGAATCTTGTAAAATTATTTTAACTGACTTTCACTCACTTTTAATTCATAAAACCAATGGGGTTGGAAAGTAGATTCTCTGTAGTTAATTTTAGACTCAAGAAAATCAATAAAAGCTATCCGTATGATCGAGTTATGGCTCTCGCAATATGACCTAAAATTCTGCCTAGATTTCTATTCCGAATTTAGTATAATTAACCCTAATTAACTTACCCAAAACCCTAATTATTATCCCTAAAACGATTTTTGATATATATATGTTATTTATATATATTTTTTATAAAAACTATATTTATTACATATTTACTTAAAACCCTTAATAAATAAATACACTAAACTTAAAATAATAACACTTACACTACTTATTGAATTTTTCCTAAGCTATATTTATTTATTACAAACTAATTAAATTATAAAACCTTTATATACTAGATAATCTCAACCTGAGATTAACGATTCTCACTCAAATACGATAATCTCAGTCTTATAAATTTAAAGCTTTTGAAATACATCAAGTCCCCTTTCAATGATGAACCATTAATTGCTAATGTAGTAAGCGTGTGTGTTGTAGATAGATCTATCGGGACTGACAATCCCCGTCCAGAATTATGGTTTCTAGATAACCATGTGGTGCATTTAACATTTAAATGACTTTATAGGTTGTTGGGCAGCACATCCTACTTTTATTTAGGGCACAAACAGTTAAGGTTTCGGTGTCATGAGCTTAGTGCAATAATTACAATTTTGACTTTTGAATTTGTTTCATTAGTCTACTATTTCCTTAAATCTTATGGTCCACTAAACTGCTCTTGGAGCACTTTACTTGAGTTTAATAACATTAATACTCAAATGTACTAATGCTGAAATGCAAAAGTTAATGCTGTTGGAGCACTTTAATACTCAAATGTACTAATGCTGAAATGCACTAACATTCCAATAATCATTATCATATACGAAATGAAATGACTAAATCATTCATTTCTGCCATCAAAAACACTTATAATAACACGAGAACGCATAAATCATGCTATCATATCCATCGTCACAAAGTGTGAACGAAATAAAATAGCCACCAAAACCACAACTCAATCACTAATAGATGAAAACGCATCACGGATTGATATCAAATACTCATATAAGATCACATAAGCACACAACCATAACACATATAAATACTTTAATCAACTTTAACGGTTTGACTAACCTGCCCAAGTCACGGTTGTCTCACATATCCCTTCCTCTAAACACTTCATGATAAGAGTCATCCAGTTATCTCTTTCCTTTTTAGCTATCACATTTATCTCTTGAGCATCGACGGATCTTGCATTCAGGACCTCCACTAGTATTTCCTTGTCAAGTAATTGAAGGCAACCGATATCACACCCCTAAATTTGGACGGCACCGAAAAGGTAACCGGGGGTGAGACTTCAAAGCACAAAGTACAAGTCACAGAAAACGACCTCAAAATAAGACATTTTAAAAATACATTAAAAAAATGTTTCACATTCGATACATTAAAACATCAGAGTTTACAGATAGGTCCCATCAGTTTTCAAAATTTCCCAAATGTTAAAACATGTCATAAAGTTTAGATAAATTTTTCTTCGAATGTAAATAAGATAAAGATTTTACAGAACACAATATTTTTAAAAGAAGTTTTATCAAATGTATAATCTGTAGAGTCTCCAAAGTACATATCTATGCGGCTTCCCCTCGAGCAAAAATACCTGAAAGACCTGAGATAAAACATGCTAAAAAGTTAACAAAAATGTTGAGTGAATTCATAGGTTTTATTCGTAAAGCAGTGATTAAGTAAGTCAAGTAATGTTATTAAACTCAAGTAAAGTGCTCCAAGAGCAGTTTAGTGGACCATAAGATTTAAGGAAATAGTAGACTAATGAAACAAATTCAAAAGTCAAAATTGTAATTATTGCACTAAGCTCATGACACCGAAACCTTAACTGTTTGTGCCCTAAATAAAAGTAGGATGTGCTGCCCAACAACCTATAAAGTCATTTAAATGTTAAATGCACCACATGGTTATCTAGAAACCATAATTCTGGACGGGGATTGTCAGTCCCGATAGATCTATCTACAACACACACGCTTACTACATTAGCAATTAATGGTTCATCATTGAAAGGGGACTTGATGTGTTTCAAAAGCTTTAAATTTATAAGACTGAGATTATCGGTTATTAGATGGAAACACACAGGTAAAATTATAACCCACGTATGTAGTATAATCTTTCTAGGTAAGACCAGGTCGTCCACAGGGATTTGCGTAGTGTCGAATAATCAGCTAAAAAATAAACTTTAACAGATTTGAAGTAAACTGAGCTGAATTTAATAATGAGAATATAACTACTTGGATGATGTCATATAATTCATAAGCAATGGTAAGGGTTAAGATCTCAACCTTAGTACTTAAAATTATAAAAAGTGTTTTCTCGTCAGAAAACGTTTTCACAAATTCACTTGTTTAACTTAAGACTTATGTTTAGTTAACTCGATCAAATGTGTCACTCGAATAATCCAGTTACTATTATATCAAATCTTTTTTTGTTTATCAAATAATGTAAGTGGATTTCTCATCCCAAACGATAAAGATCATAGACAAATCTTTAAAACTATATAGTTCACAATGGGTCTTTCGACCTATACCGGTGTGACTATATAATCAAAGTTGATAAGATTTAGACACGATATGATTATAACATATGCTTAAGATTAAAAAGATCGTAACTATACCAAACTGTTGGGATTAAAAGGCTTCTTAAAGTTACTACTACTTATGTTTATTAGTACTGCTGATACAAAAGTTAATGCTGTTGGATTACAACTGCCAGAAGAGTTACTACTGTCAGAAGGATAAAGACAAGTAAAGAGATAAGGATTGTTTGGAGAACAAGAATACTTACGAAGATAAGTATTAGTTATTTTTGAAGAAGATATGTATAATGTATTTGTTTAAAAGATTACGTTTGCTTTTAGAAAAGATCATGATATCTTAGGAAAGAATTGTAAGCCTTATAGGACTCCCTGGTGTATAAAAGGAGGTCCTAAGGCATAGAGTTATAATATACAAAAACGAGTCATTGTCATAGCTTCAAGGTTGTAAACCCTAACACTATCAAAGAGTGTTCGTATTAATATATTGGAGCTTATCATTTTGGTTGTAATTTTGTTTGTCATACACACATTACTATTATTCTTCTTAGTGGTATAAACTAGATTCCGCATAGTTTATATCATACACTCAAAGTTTCAGTCTTAGTCCCTTTGGATTTATCCAAGGATACTAAACCTTACATCAAGCTAAGGAGTTCAAGATCTGTTCATTGGGATCAACAAGTGGTATCAGGGCTTGTTGTGAAGCCTTGAATAAGAAGAAACAAACAACACATACTAGATCTAATTCTCTGTGATAAAATGGAGGCAGTAACTACTTCTACAACTCTGACTGCAAGACTCCCTATCCTGAACCCAAGAGAATATGATCTCTGGTTAATGAGGATAGAACAATACTTTCTCATGATTGATTACTCCCTCTAGGAAGTAATTCTGAATGGTAACAAAGTGCTAAAGAGAACTATTGGAGAAACTGAGCAGGAATATGAACCTACTACTGCAGAAGAAAAGCAAGATAGAAGGAATGAGATGAAAGCTAGAGGAACTCTGTTGATGGAACTCCTAAATAAGGATCAACTGAAGTTTCATTCATACAAAGATGCAAAACTACTCATGGAAGCCATTGAGAAGAGATATGGAGGAAACAAGGAATCCAAGAAAGTTCAGAGAACTCTACTCAAGCAACAATATGAGAACTTTACAGGATCAAGCTCAGAAACAATGGACCAAACTTTTGATAGGTTGTAAAAACTTATTAGTCAGTTAGAGATTCAAGTCAAAGTTATTACACAAGAGGACATGAACTTAAAACTGTTGAGAAGCCTTCCATCTGAATGGAAGACTCATACTTTGATCTGGAGGAACAAAGAGGAAATTGAGACCATTAGTTTGGATGACTTGTACAACAACTTGAAGATATATGAACCTGAACTTATAGGATCATCAAGTACAAGCCAAAATCCAAAAAATGTGGCTTTTGTGTCATCCAACAACACTAACAGCAACTACAACAGCAGCGCAAATGAAGCAGATAACACTGCTTATGGATTTAGTGCCGCTCATACTCAATGTAATCCTACATCTGGAGATAACCTTAGTGATGTTATGATTTGTGCTTTCCTAGCTAGTCATCCCAACTCTCCTTAACTTGCAAGAGAGGATCTAGAACAAATTGATCCTGACGACTTAAAAGAAATGGATTTACAATAGGAAATGGCCATGCTGACAATTAAAGCTAGGAGATTCATCCAGAGGACAGGCATGAAGTTAGATGTAAATAGTCAAAGAGTTAGATTTGATAGGACTAAAGTGGAGTGCTACAATTGTCATAAAAATGGTCACTTTGCAAGAGAATGTAGAGCTCCTAGAAAACATGAAAACAGAGGAAGAGAAAATAATAAAAGAACCGTAACAGTGGAAACTCCCACTGAAAATGCCTTGGTTGCTCAAGATGGAATTAGCGGGTATGACTGAAGCTACCAAGCTGAAGAAGAGCATCCTACAAACTTTGCACTGATGGCATATACATCTTCAAGAAGTTCTTCCAGTTCAGATTCTGAGGTAGATTCTTGTTCTAAATCATGTGTAAAAGCTTATGCTACTCTCAAAGAACAATATGATAGTTTGTCTTCAGATTACAAAAAGTCTTAATTTAATTTAGTATCTTATAAAGTAGGTTTAGAATCAGTAGAAGCTAGACTAGCTCACTATAAGAAAAATGATGGGTTGCGTTTGAAGATGCATTAAGTTATAAATCATAAGTTAAACTAAGAGATAATGCTTTAGTTGAAGACAAATTTTTTTTTTTGGAAAAAGCAGGAAAAAAGAGAGATGAGTTAAAACTAACATTAGAGAAGTTTCAAAATCCATCTAAATCTTTGAATAATTTGCTGGAAAGTCAAGTTATTGACAAGTTTAAAACTGGACTAAGATATAATGCAGCTTCTTCTACTGCAGCTTCTCCTGTAGCAGAAAGCTTTGTGAATTCATCTAAGATGTTAGAAAATCAGGAGAATAATAAGTCCAAATCTGATAAGGGATATCATGCAGTTCCCCTACCTTATACAGGGAACTTTATTCCCTTCAAACGTTAGAGAAGTTGGAAAAAGCAAAAAAAAAGAGAATGAGTTAAAACAAACATAGAGAATTTTCAAAAATTCATCTGAAATCTTTGAATAATTTGCTGAAAGTCAAGTTATTGACGAAGTTTAAACTGGACTAATAATAATGCAACTCATCTACTCGCAGCTTCACTCTAGCAGAAAGCTTGTGAATCATCAAAGATGTGTAGAAAGATCTTATGAAAAAAAAGACCAAATCTGATAAGAGTGATATCCTGCATTCCCCCTACATATACAGGTAACTTAATTCCCTTCAGAACAAGATCCTAAAACATTTATGGATGAAAAAGTTAGGAGTGAGAATATAGATAGTTGTTTACTGTTGTTACACCTAGTATGTTAAGAAAGTTGTGTAACGATCAAAAGACTGTTTATGTAAAAAATAATAGTGATGCATAGAGAACCTAAAACTGTTAGAAAGAACAAGCATTAGACCTCCAGTCATTAAGGATTGGAATTCTGATGATGATAGTGAGGTAGAATTTATACCTAATGTTAAGGATAAACTATTAGACCTCACACTTTTGAAAAGAAAAATTTTGTTAATATTCCTAGGGAAACCAGTAGAAAGGTTAGAAAAACATCTAAACAAAACAAACACTATCCTAGAGGGAACCAAAGAAACTGGAATAATCTTATGTCCCAAAAACTAGTAAGTGATTTTAAAATGATTCATAAATCTTGTTTTGTTTGTGGTAGTTTTGAGCATCTTCATTATGTGTGTGATAAAAAGGTTATAAGACCAGTGTGGAACAACTCAAATAGGGTGAATCACAAGAACTTTGCTAATAAAATGACTCACCCTCACCCTAATAGAAAATTTGTTCCACAAGCAGTACTAACCAGGTCTGGCAAAATTAATACTGCTGGTGCAAGTGTTAATACTGCTGTCAGACCAGTTAATACTGCTGGCTCAAAAACAACTGTGAGTCATCCTAGACCAATATCAAATGCTTACAAAAAGGGATATTCATAAGATACAAGGACATTTAACAAGTATTCAACAAACAAAAATAGTATTTTTAATAAAAAGGTTAATACTGTCAGGGTAAAAGATACTACTGCTAGGGATAGAGCAGTAGTAAGTGAAAACAAGGGAAAAGGGGTTAATGCTGTTAAGGCCTCAGCATGCTGGGTTTGGAAAGCCAAAAATAGTAGTGCATCAAATACTTTCAAGAAATATTCTTACATTGATGCACGAGGCAGATCCAAGTCTATAATGGCTTTGATCCCCAAAAGAGTCTAATTCTCGTATTTTATGTGTAGGGCAACCCACAACAGAATGAGTACAAGGAAAAAGGAGTTATTGACAGTGGTTGCTCTAGGCACATGACTGGAAACAAATGCTATTTTACTAAATATGAAGATTATGATGGTGGTTTTGTTTCCTTTGGAGATGGTAAAGGTAGAATTTCTGGAAAAGGTAAAATCAAAACTGGAACATTGAATTTTGATAATGTGTACTTTTGTAAGGAGCTTAAGTATAACTTGTTTAGTGTGTCACAAATTTATGACAAAAGGAATAATGTTCTTTTTACTGACACTGAATGTCTTGTCTTGTCTTTTGACTTTAAGCTACTTGATGAAAGTCAAGTCTTGTTGAGAAGCCAAGAAAGGATAAATATTAGTGTTGATCCTAAAAGTGTGTTTCCCACAAAATGGTTTAACTTGCCTCTTTGCTAAGGCCACAATTGATGAATCTAATTTATGGCACAGGAGGCTTGGGTACATAAACTTTAAAAACATGAACCAACTAGTGAGGGGAAACCTTGTTAGAGGTTTGCCTTCAAAGATTTTTTAAAATGACTATTATTGTGTTGCTTGTCAGAAAGGAAAGCAACACAAAGCCTCCTGTAAGACCAAACTTGTAAACTCAATCAGCAAACCCTTACATATGCTTCATATGGACCTATTTGGTCCTACAAATGTTAAGAGTTTAATGAAAAAGTCTTATTGCCTAGTTGTCACTGATGACTTTAGTAGATTTTCTTGGGTATTCTTTTTGGCCACTAAGGATGAAACTAGTGGGATATTAAAGACCTTCATAACTGAAATAGAAAATCAACTAGACTACAAAGTAAAAGTTATCAGAAGTGACAATGGAACTGAGTTCAAAAATAGTGTAATGAATCAGTTCTGTGAAATGAAGGGTATTAAGAGGGAATTCAGTGTTGCTAGGACTCCTCAGCAGAATGGTGTTGCTGAGAGGAGGAATAGAACACTGATAGAGGCTGCAAGAACTATGTTAGTTGACTTTAAGTTGCCAACCACCTTTTAGGCTGAAGCAGTTAATACTGCTTGCTATGTGCTAAATAGGGTCTTAGTCATTAAGCCTAGTTCCAAGACACCTTATGACCTTATTCGTGGAAGAACATCATTGATAGACTTCATGAAACCTTTTGGGTGTCCTGTTACCATCTTAAATACCAAGGATCATCTAGGCAAGTTTGATGGAAAAGCTGATGAGGGATTTTTTGTTGGGTACTTTATGGTTAGCAAGGCTATAAGAGTATTTAACAAGAGGACCAGGATAGTTGAAGAGACCTTAAACATTAGATTTCTTGAAAATGTACCTAATGTGACAGGAAATGGACTAGACTGGCTTTTTGATGTTGATTCTTTGTCAAAATCTATGAACTATATGCCAGTTGTTGCAGGAAATCAAACTATTGGTATTGTAGGAACTAGAGATAATATTGTTGCAGGTCAAGCTGAAAAGAAGGCAGAACCTGAACCTGATACCTCTTTGCACAACTAATCCATTAATATCTTAAGGTCCTCTCAAGGTCCTAAGGATAGTGAAGAAGATTCTGGAATGAAGCCTATTAAAAGTGAGATGTAAATGAGCTTCAGATAAAGAAGGAAGGAATGATCAAGCCACCAAGAAGAAGATAAAAGACTACATCAACAGGATAACAGACTAACAGTACTAATAGTTTTAATATTGCTGGTACACCTGTTAGTGCTGCTGGACCATCTTTTACTTATGATGATCCATCATCCACCAGTTATGCTGCTAAAGCTTCTAATTCATTTGAGGATCAACTAGATTGATAGATTTCTCCTTTCAAAAATACATTTACTCTTCCAGATGTTCCAAATGTGTTTTCAATTAATGATACTAGAATTTTTGGTAATGCTTATGATGATGAAGATATGGGTGCAACAGCTGACCTAAACAACTTGGAAACAACCATGAATGTCAGTCCTATTCCCCACCAAAATTGACAAGGATCATCTTAAAGACCAGATCATTAGAGACTTAACTTCGGCTATTCAAACAAGGAAAATGACCAAGATTTCTGATGAACATGCTATGGTCTGTTACATTAATAAACAGAGGAGAATAAATCACAAAGATTATCAAAATTGCTTATTTGCCTGTTTTCTCTCTTAAAATAACCAAGAATGATTTAAGCTCTGGAAGATCCAACTGGATGAAGCAATGCAAAGAGGAGCTATCAACAATTATAACATCCAGAAGTTTGGACACTGTTGATCTACCTAATGCAATAGGGGCCATTGAACAAATGGGTCTTTTTAACAAAAAGATAAAGATAAATTTTCATTAGAAACAAGGCAAGACTAGTTGCACAGTTTTACACCCAATAAGAAGGCATAGATTATGAGAGGTTTTTGCTCCTGATTCTAGATAGAAGCAATTAGTTTATTTTTGACTAAGCAATCATATATGGGTTCAATTGTGTCCAGATGGCATGAGAAAGAGTGCCTCATATATGGTACTATTGAAGAGGAGGTATATGTTTGCCAACCTCTAGGTTTTGAAGATCCATAGTTCCCTGACAAAGTGTATAAGGTAGAAAAATCTTTATATGGTCTACATCAAGCTCCTAGAGTCTGATATAAGACCTTGTCTACCTACTTAATTAAAAATAGATTTATAAGAGGCACTATAGATAAGACTTTGTTCATCAAGAAGGACAAAGGTGATATCTTGTTAGCACAGGTGTATGTTGATGATATCATCTTTGGGTCCACAAAGAAGTCTTTATGTGATGAGTTTGAAGGTTTGATGCACAAGAGATTCCAGATGAGTTCTATAGGGGAACTCACTTTCTTCTTAGGATTGCAAGTACAACAGAAGGATGATGGAATCTTTATTAGCCAAGATAAATATGTGGCTGAAATATTGAAGAAGTTTGATTTTGTCACTATGAAGACAACAAGCACTCCAATAGAGATTAATAAGGCATTAGTTAAGGATGAAGAAGCTGAAGCTATAGATGTTCATTTATATAGATCAATGATTAGATCATTAATGTACTTAACAACTTCTAGGCCTGACATAATGTTTGCTGTTTGTGCTTGTGCAAGGTTCCAAGTTACCCCTAAAATATCACATCTTCATGTTGTGAAGAGGATCTTTAGATACTTGAAAGGTCAACCTAAATTGGTCCTTTGGTATCCTAGAGATTTACCATTTGACTTGGAAGCTTTTTCTGATAGTGATTATGTTGGAGCTAGCCTTGACAGGAAATCCACAACAGGAGGTTGTCAATTTCTTGGCAAGAGGTTGATTTTATGGCAATGTAAGAAGCAAACTATAGTTGCAAATTCTACTACTGAAGCAGAGTATGTTGCTGCTGCTAATTGTTGTAGACATGTGTTATGGATTCAAAATCAAATGATTGATTATGGGTTCAACTTCATGAATACCATGATTTACATTGATAATGAAAGCACCATTTGTATTGGGAAGAATCTAGTGTTTCACTCTAAAACCAAGCACATAGAGATTAGACACCATTTCATCAGAGATTCTTATGAGAAGAAGTTGATTCAAGTAATCAAGGTTCACACAGACCACAATGTTGTAGATCTTTTCACAAAGGCATTTAACGTTAGCAGATTTAACTTTTTGATTGCTAGCATTGGATTACTCAATCTTTAAAGCTAAAATTTGTTGAAGTAGTGATTGATGAGGTTTGAAGTTAAAACTGGTAGTTATAAGGTTAATACTGCTAGGCAGAAAATTAGTACTGCCAAGCAAAAGTTAGTAGTGCTAAGCCAAAGTTAGTACTGCTAAGATATCATCAGAGTTACAACTGCTGAGCTATTTCTTAACCTTTGAAGTATTATTTGAGGGGAGGTCAATTGAGAATGAATGAAAGTGATTGAAACATCAAGTAGATATGGATGAAGGGTCAGGACAACCCACTGATCCCCAACCCACATCCATATTTACTCAACTCTATCATAAAGAACCAATCATTATATTCCATCATCATATCAACACAAAAAACCCACAAACCCAGAAAGCCATAAGGACCACTAAGATATCCTCAGTCTAGTGGGACCTATAACCATGTGCAGATGAGACCCTGTCTATAAGGAGTAGGAAGACATAATGGAAAGGGCTGCCACTATTGCTTCTAGCTTAGATGCAGAGCAGGACAGTGGTAACATCAATAGGACCCAATTCATGGCAACACTTAATGAGCTAAGTCCTTAGGGAATTGGTTCAAGTAGTGGTCCCAGTTGCAAGATAACCAAAAATGGGGGGGGGGGATGTAGATGCTCAAACTAGGTTTGAGACTACATCTAAATAGTCTAATGATCCACCTCTCTTAAGAGTTAACACACTTGAAAGTGGGGAGGACAATATGAAACTATTGGAATTGATGGAACTTTGTACAAAATTGTCAGATTTGGTGAGCAAAAAGAAAAGAGAGATGTTGTGAGTTGAAAAACAGAAAGAGAGATGTGTGAATAAAAACAGAAAAGAGTGTTTTGTGAGCAAAAATAATTGAGAGATATTGTGAGCATAAAAACAGAAAGAGAGCTTGTGAGAAGAACTAATTGATGATAGAAGTCTTTTTTGGAAGAAATGAAGTAATGCGTAACTCAAACTAAATGTTGTTACCTATGTTAATACTGGGTAATAAAACTAATGCGCTAAGCATAAAGTTTCTACTGCTGGTATACATTAATGCTACTAAGCTTACGTTGATGATGTTGAGTTACTGCTGCCGGGTTACTTACTACTGTTAGGCATAACATAGTGCTGTCAATTTAAGTTAATGCTGTTAGGCATAATTTAGTGCTGCCAGTTCAAGTTAATGCTGCTGAGGGTGATTTTATAAATACTTCGATTCAGGGTTTCATTCGATTCTTTATTCCGAATTTTTAATATCAATAGACGTCTCTCTAAACGTAAACCCTAATACAATTTTTCAGCATTAATCATCAAAACACAATACAATGACGAAACCAAAGTTTTCCTGACACTCACACAAGGTCGCATACTTGGAAAAACCTGCTGAAAGTGATGGTTTTCACGAAATTAATTAATTTTTTGAATGCTACCAAATCATTATGCATAACTATCAATCCTACTATTTACACATCTGCATTGAACAGATTCTGGCAACACAAAAGAAAAGACGGGGTTTAATGTATAACCGTCAGAATACAACCCTAGTTTTGATAAAAGAAAAGTTATTATCACAGAGACAAGTATTAGAAGTGATCTTTACTTAGAAGATGCAGATGGTACTGATTGTTTGCCAAGTGCTACAATTTTTGAAGAACTAGCGAGAATGGGGTATGAAAAACCTTCAAAGCTACTTTTCAAAAGCATTTCTTTTCTCCACAATGGAAGTTCTTAATTCATACCATATTGCAATGCCTTAGTGCTAAGTCAACTTCCTGGAACGAATTTAGTAGCACTATGGCCTCTGCAATCATATGCTTGGCCACAAACCAAAAATTTAACCTGTCAAAGTATATTTTTGATGCTATGGTAAAGCACTTAGAGGGAGGGGTTAAATTTTTGATGTATCCACGATTTGTACAAGTGTTTATTAATCAACAGCTTGGTGATATGTCACATCACAAGAAGATTTATGTTAACCCCTCACACACAAAGAAAATCTTTGCTAACATGAAGAGAGAAGGAAAAGACTTTTCTAGGAGAGTAAAACCCCTGTTTGCAACAATGATGGTTCAAGCTAATCAAGAAGAGGGTGAAGATACAGACATTCCTATTGATTCTTAACAGACACCCATTACTGCTCAACCATCTACATCTAAACCCCAAAAGAAACAGTCTAGGAGGAAGCATAAAAAGAATACTAAAGTTCCTCACCCTAGTGATTCTACTACTGATTACCAAATGAGGAACATGTACCAACATATTCCAATGATCCAATGCTCAGTTGTGAGGAATAAAATGAAACACACTGAATTGATTGATAGTGTACGAAAATGTCTGAGAGAGTCACTTGACCTAGGAACATACAAAGACTGACAAGCCATGAGATCAACAAACTTGAGCTGAGAGTTAAAATAAAAAATAAGATTTTAAAAAATACGAAAAAGATTTAAATCTTTTTCAAAAAATTTAGATTTTTAAAAGTGCGAATTTTTTTTAAAAAGTTTTTAAAATGTACAAATCTTTTTTAAAAAGTTTTATAAAAAAATTACGAAATTTTTTTAAAAAAAAATAATCAAACCGAAATCGTACTTTTAAAAACTTTTTAAAATTTTTTTTTACAAAACTTTTTAAATTTTTTTAAAAAACTTCGCACTTTTTCTTTTAAGATTTTGTAAAAAAATTAAATTTTTTTACGAATAATAATGTAAAAAAGTTTTTTTTTAAATTAAAAAACAAACAAAAACTTTTTATAAGAGAGAAGTGCAAAAATCATCCATGTGGCAGCAAAAAGACAACAATACCCTCCTATATAGTTGCACCGTTAAAAATTAGACGCTCGTTAATACTTAACGGAAAAAAAGTTTGCACCGTTAGTCCAAGGGATGTATCGTGTCCCAAAACATTGACGGAGGGATGTGTTTTGAATAATTATTTAACGAGGGACGTGAGGCGGTTTTTTGACAAACCACAGAGATGATTTTTGCACTTCTCTCTATAAAGTATAATAGTAGTAATTGACTAATTGTTATTTACCCATTTTAGCCTTAACTTGCCATGTCTTCATTCATAATAGTAATGTAAGCATCAACACATAAGTGGCTGAAAGCATAAAAATGGACTTTTGATACAAAAGTTTTATTCAAATGGGTGATTATGTGAAACGACAAATTGTCCTTTTGTTATGCTTTAGTAAAGCATCTCACATGTTTAGTACTAATCATTGAGTATACTTTTTACACAATCATGCCCAGATTAAGGAACACCAACCTGCAATTAATGTCACCAACACTATCCTCGATCCATTCCTGCAGTATACACTTTACACAATGATGGCCAAAATAATCAAATATATACACACACATGAGAAAACCACCAAACAACATATGTTGCGGTCACTACAGTTTGTTATGTTAAACACTCAGAAGTAAGAACATTTTGTGAATTTACTTTCCTCAAGTAAATGTCAAGGCCAGTTGCTTTTGTGCATCACACTTGCCCATTTGATTATAAATGAGTTGATTGAGTTATTATGTATCAAAATATGTTGAGTAATATTTTTGCAAAGCAGTCTCTATGTTTGGCTTAAAAACAAGAATAGATTTCCAACTTCAAGTACATCACTAGAACCAACCCAAACAAGGTTCAAAGTAGCATATGACATCATATCTCAGACAGACGCCTGAACATAAGCACTTTGCTTGCCACTTACGAATAGACAAAATTTGTAAGAAAATATAAGATAAAACAGCATACACTTTAATGTTTGAATAAGAGATCCTTAAACTACAAATTGCACATAGATAGTAAAACAGCTTATGAACCATAAGTTTTAACGTATAGCCAAACCTCATTGATCATAATCTTTTGAGTAAACTGCAAAAATCATCCCTGTGGTTTGTAGTTTGTGACACTAATCATCCCTAACCGATACTATTGGCACTAATCATCCCTAGGTGGAAAATGTCCGGCAAAAATCATCCTTATTGGGGATGATTTTTGCAAAAAGCTTAACAAAAAGTTTTGCAAAAATCATCCCTCTAGGGATGATTTGTGAACATTTCACCACCCAGGATTAGTGCCAATAGTATCGGCTAGGGATGATTTGTGCCACAAACTACAAACCATAAGGATGATTTTTGCAGTTTACTCTAATCTTTTAATCAAAACCATTTGTGACTAACTCCTTTATATGCATTTGGAATACACTAATTACTAGCTTAGATATGAATTCAAAGTGGCACCGATTGAGTGACATAATAATCATAGCGTGTGTCACCAACTCACCAAGGAACATTACAAGAAAAACTAGAACGGGCGACGAACTTTTCCCGGGCGACAGAAGGTCGCTAAACGACAAAAATCCATCCGACGTGGCACCAATTCTGATAGACTTTTCGCCCGGGATAACTTGGTTTGAGTTTGACCAAAATAATCAACGAAAATCCTGGCGGCAAATTTTCCCGTTCAACTTTCCCGGGCGACATGTCGCCCGGGATAATATTTCCACGTTTAACCTTTGTGTTTAGTGATAATTAATGTGTGTTAATGTATAATGTTTTTTGTAACACTTTTCCCGGGCAACATGTCGCCCGGGAAACATTTTATTAAAATTTATACAGTTTTTTAATATTAATAAAACTGTATATGTTTTTAATACAATATTTCCCGGGCGACATGTCGCTTGGGAATATTTTTATTAAAATTTAGAAATACAAAATCACCGAAAATCCTGGCGGCAATTTTTCCCGCTCAGGTTTCCCGGGCGACATGTCGCCCGAGATAATGTATTTTATCTAAAAAATTAATTTTGCCTTTAAAATCATTATTATTTATAAAATATGTTTTATAACTATACATTTAAAAAGATACTTATAAAATATATAAATGCTTATATAAAAAAAAACTACGTTTTCTAGGTTCGTTTCGGTCCGATATGTCGTATACTCTAACAAAAAATATAGTGTGTATTTTGTATGCCGATCTGCCGTATTTTCTCGGTTCGGTCAGGATATGCACTACCCTTCTATAGTTGAAAATGATGTATTGTATACTTTTTCAAGATGCACAAAAACAAACATTCATTTAGGTAAATATTATACATACCACTTCTAGTAACACAAACGACTTACAAACAGATACTTAAACATACGAATTACATTGCAAATGACAAACTACTCGAAATCATACGAATTACATTGCACATGAAAAACTACTACAAATCAAGTTTTTCCATTTCATTGAGAACTTCGTGAAATAGTGTAGCCGAATTAACTGTGTGTTGTTCCGGATGCATATGCATTTCCATTGTTGCCTTGAGTACACTTATCTTTCCACGTAAGTGTTTGCAGTTTGAGCACTCTCCATTTCTTGAAGATCTTAAAGAATAGTTTGTAGGAGTTGACTGTCCTGAAGAATAGCTTGGAGGAGTTGAAAGTCCTAAAGAATAGCTTGGAGGTGTTGAATGTCCTGCAGAGTAACTTGGATTCGATGGAGCTCCACAAGAACTCATCAATTCAAGAAGTCGGGTCTCTTTCCATAAAAAAAATCCACATCCAAAATGTTTCGGAGACTGTTAAATAGTAAAGAAATTAATTCTTTTAACAATTAACCAGAAAATTTATATATTACACAAATAAAAAACATGTGATTGTTTACCTTTGATTTTGGACATGCATAGTATAGTTTACCGTAACTCTCAGGTTTATACGATTGTCGGAGAACTACATCTCCTTCTGCACACCTACACGCAAAAGCTTCATGTGGCACCATCTTCACCATATTTTTGTGGTTGTGATGGTAAGAGTGTGTGATATGTTTGTGGTTGTGATAGTATCTGCTTTTATGGTATAAAAGAGTTTTTGGCGCAAGTTTTTGGCGGGAGTATTTGGCGGGAGTTTTGGGCGGGAGTATTTGGCGGGAGTATCGACTCATCCGTTGAACATCTAATGTACAACGATAACATATCGACTCATCCGTTGAACATCTAATGTACAACGATAACATATCGACTCATCCGTTGAACATCTAGTGTACAACGATAACATATCGACTCATCCGTTGAACATCTAATGTACAACGATAACATATCGACTCATCCGTTGAACATCTAATGTACAACGATAACATATCGACTCATCCGTTGAACATCTAATGTACAACGATAACATATCAACTCATCCGTTGAACATCTAATGTACAACGATAACATATCGACTCATCCGTTGAACATCTAATGTACAACGATAACATATCGACTCATCCGTTGAACATCTAGTGTACAACGATAACATATCGTTGTATCATATAATGTTCAACGCTACCCTTATAGACTCTTTCCGTTGAACATCTAATGTACAACGATACCATATCGACTCAATCTGTTGACATCTGAGGTACAAGGATACCATATCGGACTCATCTGTTGAACATTAATGTACAACGATAATCATATGACTCATTGTGAACATTCTAATGTTCAAGATACCATATCGATTATCTGTTTGAATCCTCTAATGTACAACGATAACATATCGACTCATAGTTGGACATCTAATGTAAACGATAACATATCGACTCATCCGTTGGACATCTAATGCTACAACGTTACATATCGACTCATCCGTTGGACAAAAATGTACAAGTTACCATATCGTACTCAGCCGTTGGAATATAATGTTAACGATACCATATCGGTACTCACCGTTTGGACTTATAATGTACAACGATACCATATCGACTCTTCGTTGGACATATAATGTTACAACAGATAACATATCGACTCATCCGTTGGACTATAATGTTACAACGATACAGTATCGACTATCCGTTGAAATTAATGTATTCAACGTTACACATATCGACTCAATCCGTTGAACATATAATATACAAACGTTACCATATCGATCATCCGTTGAACATATATCTGTACTACGCTACAATTATCGACTCATCCGTTGAACATATAAGTACATCGATCCCATATCGACTCATCCGTTTGAACATATATGTACAACGATACCATATCGACTCATCCGTTGAACATTTAAGTAAACGATACCCATATCGACTCATCGTTTGAAATATTAATGTACAATGATACCATTTCGACTCTTACGTTGATTGAAACATCTATGTACATCGATACGATATCGAACTCATCGTTGAACATCTAATGTACAACGATAACATATCGACTCATCCGTTGAACATCTAATGTACAACGATAACATATCGACTCATCCGTTGAACATATAATGTACAACGATACCATATCGACTCATTCGTTGAACATCTATTGTACAACGATACGATATCGACTCATCCGTTGAACATCTAATGTACAACGATACCATATTGACTCATCTGTTGAACATCTAATGTACAACGATAACATATCGACTCATCCATTGAACATCAAATGTACAACGATAACATATCGACTCATCCGTTGAACATCTAATGTACAACGATAACATATCGACTCATCCGTTGAACATCTAATGTACAACGATAACATATCAACTCATCCGTTGAACATCTAATGTATAATGATATAATATCGACTCATCCGTTGAATATCTAATGTACAACGATAACATATCGACTCATCCGTTGAACATCTAATGTACAACGATAACATATCGACTCATCTGTTAGCCTTAAAATATGGTGACATATCCGGAATTACATTAGATCATTTATAGAGTGACATATAGGGACTAATAATGACTAAGTATGATAGTTGTATATCACTAGTACTATAAATACCCCCTCCATACTTCCATGGAGGGGTGAAGCTCACATTTGTAAGTGTGTAAGTGTGTGTGTTTTCTCTCAACACATACACTCTTCCCATCTCTTTTCACCTTAAAACTCAAATAATATGGCTTTACATCTTTTTCATTTTACACAACCTCCAGATTAGTTTTAATCCTTGTTCTTGTATGTCATTTACAATCTACAATTGGTATCAGAGCTGCAGGGGTGTGCCATATCATTGTTTGTTGTTCATGTGTTCGGTTACTGTTCATGTTACTGTTCCGATTACTGTTCATGTACTGTCCATTACTGTTCAAATATTGTTCATACTACTGTTCATTTACAGTTTTTAACAGTTTCATCTTTATAGTTTATGAGCTTGTATTGAAGAAACAAATCTGGGTTTATATCTATTTTTCCTGGTTGCGTTTTGGTAAAGAGGAAAAACCCAGATCCAGTTTTAAGAAAAAGTACAAAACTACTGAAAGTGACAGGTCAACTGCGTTTTGGTGTGGTCAATTGCGTTTTGACAATTGCGTTTTGACAGATTTGATTGCGTTTTGGTGACGTTGCGTTTTTCCAAGATTGAAGACCCATTTATATAGAAAAACAATACGCTATGCTGCCAAAAAAAATTTTAAGCTTGCGTTTTTACTCCCTAAGACAGGTTGCGTTTTGCTAGCTGTTGCGTTTTGCTAAAACCACAACGCAAACCGAATCAACTCGGTTATTACCGAGTTGACCCGGTCAAGCTCAAACTGAGTCACCAAGTTACAAGCAAACCGAAACTGAAAAAGAGAAGCAGACTCAATAACAACCATAAACCAAATCAACAACATATCACCACGACAACAACATCAATAGCCAACATGAAACATCAACCATCAACCATCAAACCGATCCAACAAAATATAAATCCCTTCATCACCGACTTCATCAACAGCCAACAACATTTTTTTTCACAATCAAATCCAATTCCACAAACTAACCTAATAATACCAGTATCACAATACTCAACTCAAATCCATCTACATCTCCCATCCACCATCAAGACTCGATCACAAGAAAATAAATTAAAAGATCTCAGATTCGTGTCTAGGGTTTATAACCCACAATCTTCACAAAGATTATACACAACTTCATCATTGATCTGTGATGAGATTAACTCATCTTTTTTCTATCCGAAAATAAAGATTGACTCATAACAATTACGTTACAGTCAATTCTTTGTTTCGTTTCAAGAACACAAACACCAAAAATAGAACCTACCTGAGACCTTAACAAAAAGATCTTGAAGCCGTTGTCTTCAATAGAACTTATAAGGAGAAGAGGTGGTGGGTTATCGGTATGTGTCTTTGTGGTATTACACAAGATAGATCAAGAAGTTTTGTTTGGTTTATTGAGTTTGTGACGAGAGAGATAAGGTTGGATGAGATTTTTGTAACTGCGTGTGAAGGTTTTCATGGTGGCGGTTGTTAAGTGAGAAGTATTAGGGCATTTATCTAGTTTTTGGAACAAAGGGGGCGGATAGAAAAGTGATTATGGATTTTCTAACCTAATTAATGGGAAGTGTGATATATAATGAACTGAATGTCCACTTGTTTATGGGATCGGGCTGTTTATCAACAAAATCAATGGGCCGTGTATTCGAGTTAACAGACAAGTTATAACAATCTATTTAATGGATTGGGTACAAAGTTTTATTTGGCAGTTGGGTTATAACATAATAAAGTAGGCCGGATGTTGATTAATTGATGGACTGATTCTTGATTTGTTTGACTGTTGAATTGATTACACAAAATTGTGTATAATTTTGGTACAATAAGTGGCTTTTGGTTAATACTTGGGATTATGGACTGAGTATGTATTAGATTAAGCCGGGACTAAAAGACTATGATGACACATTTCATTAGACAATGTATTATCGTTAACGACATTCAAAAATAACATTTGTCCTAGTTTAACGACATTCTTGAACAACAACACAACAAACATGATACATAACACTAAAACGATCCTAAAGAGATTCGATAAATGACAAACGGCTAGAGATTTGGATTACGATGACAAGTGTTCACGAAGTTGATTTGGTATCCTTTATTTGCGATTAAAGTTAAATTTCACAGAGGCGTCTACTTATTTCATCATCGAGACTTTCTTCTATTTTCTATCGATTGATGACTTGCTTGAACGTATACAGCTATGATTGAGACTTGAATTATCTAGTTACCAGCAGTCAGGGGTGGTTGGTTGCAGACCTGGATAACTATCACTTAAAGGAGTTACATTGTAGTACTCAGTGTCACACGCTGAAGACGATGTGGATAATTTCAAGAGGTGTTGTACTTCTTATACTTATGCGGTAGGGTATAGAGTACGTATAGATTTAATCTGGCACCGTTCTTCAATCAACAACAGTGCAAGCTTAAGTAACAAATTTGGGGGATTTCACTTCATTTTCAAGTTTGGTATATCGGGTTTACTTCACAAGTGATCACAACAATAGCCGACAGAATACGAGGTTGGTAAAGTTAGCCAAAGAGTTTAATGGTTGAGATGTAATCAGCAATTCTCACTGCATTTCAAGACAAAGGTACTTCACAGTCTAAGCCAAATTCTCAAGGTTCTTCAACGACATTCATATACAAGACCTTGATTATACCAAGTTTTCTTGATTCTTGCTTCATCTCCTCTACGGTTTCTGAAGACAAGAGGGTAATGCTTCGTTTGGGATTCAAGATTTGTGCTTACGACAAGAACTTCTCGAGTATATGGACGTACACGACAATGATGCTTCCGAGAGTTCGCAACCATCATGGGGGAAAATGTGTACATCCGGGACTTAGTTGACTTTGATGTTACCATGTCAACTTCCAGGGGGAAGTAGTGTATACTACTTTACCAAATATGGTTTATGAAGTATTCTGCATACGTGAGAAGAATTGTTGCTGATTTCTCGCATGCACCCCCGAACGAATATTCACCAAGCCCTAATGACAAGAAGCAGTGGTCGTTGGTGTGGTTTGACTTCTACAAATTCCGCTGTGCACGTCTATGACAAGTAGAAGATTGTTCAAGCTACTTCAAAGTTTCAGAATCTGCTTAAGATAGGGATGTTGGTTTGGGGGGAAGCTGATTCAGAAACTTCGCCAAAAAGGAGTCTATGAAGAAAGCTTTTCAAGACATGCTGCATGGATTGGGGGGAAGTTAATCCAGTTCATGCATACTACAATGGTTCCTGTACAAGTAAAGACAATGAAGATCCAAGCTGGAATACAAGTTTCAAGACCAAGAGAACTCACAAGACAACTTCAGCTTTGGAAGCGCTTTGGAAGACTTTATTTAATTGTATTTGTACTTGTTAGGAACATTGTAAGTAATTCCGTATATGTCCACATATTGGGGGAAGATTGTTAGCCTTAAAATATGGTGACAACAAGTGATCACAACAATAGCCGACAGAATACGAGGTTGGTAAGTTAGCCAGAGAGTTTAAAGGTTGAGATGTAATCAGCACTTCTCACGGGTATTTTTGTGCTATTCCAAGACAAAGATACTTCACAGTCTAAGCAAAATCTTCAAAGTTCTTCGATGACATTCATTCACAAGACCTTGATTATACCAAGTGTTCTTGATTCTTGCTTCATCTCCTCTACGGTTTCTGAAGTCAAGAGGGTAATGATTCTTTTGTATATCAAGATTTGTGCTTATGACAAGAACTTCTCGAGTATATGAACGTACACGACAATGATGCTTCCGAGAGTTCGCAACCATCATGGGGGAAAATGTGTACATCCGGGACTTAATTGACTTTGATGTTACCGTGTCAACTTCCAGGGGGAAGTAGTGTAGACTACTTTACTTAGTATGGTTTATGAAGTATTCTGCATACGTGAGAAGAATTGTTGCTGATTTCTCGCATGCACCCCCGAACGAATATTCACCAAGCCCTGATGACAAGAAGCAGTGGTCGTTGGTGTGGTTTGACTTCTACAAAATTCCGCTGTGCACTTTGATGACAAGTAGAAGATTGTTCAAGCTACATCAATGTTTCAGAATCTGCTTAAGATAGGGATGTTGGTTTGGGGGGAAGCTGATTCAGAAACTTCGCCAAAAAGGAGTCTATGAAGAAAGCTTTTCAAGACATGCTGCATGGATTAGGGGGAAGTTAATCCAATTCATGCATACTACAATGGTTCCTGTACAAGTAAAGACAATGAAGATCCAAGCTGGAATACAAGTTTCAAGACCAAGAGAACTCACAAGACAACTTCAGCTTTGGAAGTGCTTTGGAAGACTTTATTTCTGTTGTATTTGTACATGATAGGAACATTGTAAGTAATTCCGTATGTGTCCACATATTGGGGGAAGATTGTTAGCCTTAAAATATGGTGACATATTCGGAATTACATTAGATCATTTATAGAGTGACATATATAGACTAATAATGACTAAGTATGATAGTTGTATGTCACTAGTACTATAAATACCCCCTCCATACTTCCATGGAGGGGTGAAGCTCACATTTGTAAGTGTGTAAGTGTGTGTGTTTTCTCTCAACACATACACTCTTCCCATCTCTTTTCACCTTAAAACTCAAATAATATGGCTTTACATCTTTTTCATTTTACACAACCTTCAGATTAGTTTTAATCCTTGTTTTGTATGTCATTTACAATCTACATCATCCGTTAAACATCTAATATATAATTTTTGTTTAAAATTATTATTTATAATGTACAACGATAATTATATATTTTCTAAAACATATAATGTACAACGATAATTATATATTTTATAAAAATAATTATTTATTTTATAAAAAAATAATTCAATGGTGAAACCAAAAACGGAGATCCTCCTAGAGAATTTAACCAGGATGCAATCATGACTCAACTTGCTAGATTGCCCACGCGTGTGAAGGGTAAACATCTGAGGTTTGGGGGTGTGAAGATAAAACGCAATGTTCTTGTCGAGCTGAACTAGACTAAACGATCTATTTTTTACGAGGTTGAGTATTGTTCTTTTCTTACACTAAAACACAATTTAGATGTCATGCATATTGAAAAGAATGTGTTGGAGAGTATCTTGAACACTTTGTTAATGAATGACAAATCTAAAGACACCGCCAAGGCAAGACAAGACATGAAAAGTCTGGGCATTCGAAGTGGTTTGTGGCTCGGCCAAAAACAAAACGGGAAGTGCTCGAAGCCCCAGGCCGCGTATTCTTTCAAACCAGAGGACATAAAAAAGTTTTGTCAGTTCATCAAAGGAGTTAAACTACCAGATGGGTTCAGATCCAACTTCAAGCACAAAGTCACCGATAATGATACCAATATAACGGGCCTGAAGTCTCATGACTGTCATATAATGATGCAACGTTTACTTCCTTACGGACTTCAGCAATACTTGCCCCCAGACGTTGCAAAACCACTAATCGAGCTATGTTTATTCTTTAAGCAAATCTGCTCTCAAACTTTGATGGTGGATGACATGTTGAAAGCTCAGAGCAAGGTGATCGATATTTTGTGCAATCTCGAGCTCATATATCCTCCTGCTTTCTTTGACATTATGATTCACTTGGTTATCCATTTACCTCTAGAGGCTATTTTCGGCGGGCCTATTCGCCCCCGGTGGATGTATCCATTTGAAAGATATATGAAGAAGCTAAAAAATTATGTACGAAATAAAGCTAAGCCGGAAGGTTCGATTGTGGAGGGTTATGTTGCAGAAGAAGCATTGACTTTTAGCTCTCATTATTTTCGGGATGTTACCACGAAATTTAATCGTCTCAACCGTAATGTGGATTGCCCTCCTCCAACGTGTCAGTTTCAGGTGTTCAAATCACTATGTAAATCGATTGGTTTACGGTCGGTTATTTGTATTGATCACCAAGAATTGAAGAAAGTGATATGGTATGTACTTCACAACAGTCCTGAAATAGACACGTATCGGGCCAAGTTTAAGAGGTACGTGTTTTTATTTTGAAACTTATTTTTCTTAACTTATCTTTTCGACGACTTATTCTGACACCATGAACATTTTTCAGTGAATTTCCTGACAACGACATGAAAGAAGCATTCCCCGGCAGGTTTGGGAAGCAGGTAAACTTAGACTTATTGTGTGTATTTAATTGTAAAAATAACGACATCATATTTTATGTTCTCTATCTGATCCTATCTTCTTCATAGATCCGTCAACGTCACGTAGACAATGACCCAGGTGTTAGCAAAAGCAGCGAGTTATTCGTTTTGGCTTGTGGACCATCACAAACTCTAATCTCAGTCAACTCTTGCGTAGTCAACGGTGTGAGGTTTTTCGTGCACAGTCGCGATGAACATCGCACAACTCAAAACAGCGGCATTTGTTCGCCTGGTCCGGACAGAGAAATGTATTATGGTCAGCTTGAACAAATCCTCAAGTTTTCGTATTTATCGTTCAAAACTGTGTTGTTTCGAGTTAAGTGGTTCGACACTAGCAACAAAGGACGTATGAAAAATCTTGTCATTAGAAACAACATAACACAAATCAAGGCAAATGGTGAGGCGTTTAAAAATGATCAATACATTCTCGCAACACAAGTCAAACAATGCTTCTACCTTGAAGATATGGCCAAACGACCACTCGGTTGGAAGGTCGTCGAACATGTGAGTCATAAAAAGTTTTCGAACGGGGGTGTCATTGTGGTAGAGGACGACCCTGATGTTATACATGTTGACAACTCATCTGATCTTGCACTTTCTATAAGTTTGAATGACTTTGAAATTACGGCCTTACATATAGATGGTCAATCAATAGATGTTGACGCACCACCAGATATCATTGATGTTGTTGATGAAGACGATGATATTATTCATGAGGAAGACCCCATTCCTTATGATTTAGCAGATTCTGATGATGAAGACCTCGTGAACCTTGATATTGATGATGGCGTAAATGTTGTTTATTCTAGTGAAGAAGAAGATTGATCTTTAGTTGTAACTTATAAAAGACACTTATATATTTAAACGAATGAATGAAACTATCATGGATTGTTTTAATGTGTATATTTATTTGGATGTGTGCATGCTTTTATTATTTTGTTCATGAATTTCTATATGTTATCCTAATGCTACTTGTACTGATGTCAGCGGATGTTGCACGGGGTCATGGCGGTGACGGTGGCGGTAATGATCGTCCCCCTTCACACCACATACCCACCGGTTGTGGGGGTTGCTTGGGCAACCGAGGTAAGAATTTCTGGATTATTATAATACAAGCATAAACTTAATACATTGAATTTGCTTACCTTGAATTTTTATGACTTTATCACTCACTTGAATTTGCAGGTAAGGGCACTCGAAAACCCAATTTGGGTGGCAGGAGAGCGGGCAGACAGCATACCCGCCAGAAGACCCAGAACCTCAGGTTAAAGGCCATCACGAATAAAAGTGGCCTCGTCTCAATCCGGTTTGAGTTTGGCGACAGAGAGACCCTGATGCCTCTCGGTGAGCATGCGACTCATTAGGCCAACTACATTGGGGAGCTTGTTCGGGAGTTGCCGTTGCACTACCCTTCCTGGCGTCAAGTGCCGACAGAGCAGAAGGCGGGGGTCATGGCTCGGATTGGGGTAAGTTGTTTCATTATCCTTTTATGTTTATTTCATTATCGTGTTCATTTATTTAATTGTGTATATTTATCTAAATTCATTTATTTATTTATATCATATAAATAAATAAACAAATTTAGATAAATATATAAATTATATCTCTAACTCTGTCTTTGTTGTATATGATTGCAGACCCAGTTTGACATGCATCCCCACATGAAATCCGATCGCTGGCCACTTATCTATGCGGCCATCCAGCAGCATCTACCCAAGATCTACAATGACAAGAAGGCTGCTCTTAAGGAAAGTCATTGGATTCCTGACTCGGACGGGACTTACGACCCGGAGCGCATCAGACTATCACGTCCTTCGCACATTTCCGAGGTCAATTAGGATGCGCAGATTGCGTTCTGGAATGATCCCAAGAACCGTGCCTAGGCTGCACAAAATAAACAAAACCGGGCAAAAAGCAAGGTCGTATGCCGACAAGGATCCCGATCTATTGCCGCCCTCCGAGATATGCATGTAATAAACATCATAATTATTTTACATATATATAATTAACGCTTTGGTGTGTTGTGATTTGTCATTTTTAATTTGTTTCATCTTATATATGTGTGTATGTGCAGATGAAGAGCTCAGCTACTATAGAGTACCCGTCGTTGATCTATACCTTCTTCTTGACACATACTGTTAACGGTGAGGACAAAGCTCTATATGTAAGTTTTGTTTCAAAACACGCACTTTAATGATTTGTCGAGAAATAATGTAGTAACCCAACTAATATATTAACTATCTTGTGTTTTTGTGATTACATAGGAGGAGATGCTGAGGCTACAGGGTCTAGGCTCTAACACCGAGATGGGTGTGCCCTACACCAAGGATGAGATAATGGCCATCGTTCGCGGGGGCACATTCCCGGTGTTGGTAGGGTTTTGCCAGGACAGGGCAAGGTCATTCCACCTCTGCCTCCATGCACGCACTCCTCTGATGTCGTTAAGCTCAAAAAGAGAGAGAAGGTGCTAACGCGTCAGGTGAACATGTTCATGAAGTTATTTAGGAGTGACGACAAGTTTTCCCAAATGCTTACTCAACTTGAGTCACAGCCTGAGATAGGTGGTGGTAGCGGGAGTTGGGCGCGGGGATGATGAGCAGGGAGATGATGAGGACGACGGCGAGGACGGGGAGGATGAGGACGATAGTTAGGAGATGTTGGGTAAGTATATATATGCTATTTTGTGTCTTAAGTACGTATTTTTTGGAACTTGTTATCTTGGCGACCATTATGTGAATATTTATTTCCCCGTACATTTGGAACTTGTTATCTTGGTGAATATTGACTTGTATCTTGCGGATAATGCAAGTTTTGTGACTTCGTCACCCGTTTGTTAGGCTATTGTGTTTATTCGGATTTTGGACGTATTTAGCTTTATTATATCAAATGCGTTGATCGTATTGTGTTTTGGATACAAGTTGTAATGTATTTTGGTAGATTATATATTGGTTTACACAGGTTTGAGTATTGGTAGATTTTTTCCCGAAAAATTCCGGAAAAAATCTGGATATAGCCTGCTGTGCAGGCAGTCCCAAAAAAAATGCAGACTTATCCCGGGCGACATGTCGCCCGGGAAAATAATACCCAAAAATAGTGTAGGGTTATCCCGGGCGACATGTCGCCCGGGAAACTTACCACAACCGACAAAATTCCTATTATATTTGAAAATTAAATTTATTTAAAAAACTTTCCCGGGCGACATGTCGCCCGGGATTCGTCCTAAATAATTAATTAATCTAACATCAATTTTAATTAGTGATTTTATAAACCGATTATCCCGGGCGACATGTCGCTCGGGAAAACCCTCCACGGTGGCACTTAATTGCTTGACTGAAACCACGTGGGCCCGACGTTGTCGCCCGGGTAAGTCGCTCGGGAACGTATCCCCTTCGAGCTTTTCCGCTCAACTTATCCTGGGCGACATGTCGCCCGGGAAACGCATCCCCAGCGACAAGTCGCCCGGGATACCCCAATTTTGTCGCTGGGGAAAATGGCAACTGTTGTAGTGAGGATCCTGAACCGGAACCCCGTTCGGACCTAGTTTAGACTCCGTATCCACTGGTGTCCGAGAGGGGTTACAATTAACCATGTGAGCACACTCAAGGAGCTGAAGAGCGTACTTTCGCTGAGATAAAAATAAACCTGTAGAGTGACGAACAACAAAGATACCAAGAAAATAATTAAGTGCCCCGAGGTCAGTCATGTCAAACTCACGATGTAAAGAATCAATAAGTTGCTGAAGAAATGATGTAGAAAAATCCGTAAGAATAATATCATCCACATATAAAAGAAGATAAGCAACCTGAGATCCCTGTCTATAAATAAATAAAGAAGAATCGCAACGACTGTGATAAAATTCGGCTCGTGTGGCATAACCTGCAAAACGCTAAAACCAAGCATGAGGTGCTTGTTTTAGTCCATATAAAGATCTCTGCAAACGACAAACATGGTTAGGGAACCTGGCATCAACAAAACCAGGTGGTTGAGGCATGTAGACGGTCTCGGATAAATAACCGTTAAGAAAAGCATTCTTAACATCAAGTTGGTGAATTGGCCACTTACGAGACACAACAAGGCTAAGAACCGTGCGAATAGTGGCTGGTTTGACAACTGGGCTAAATGTCTCATCAAAATCAACACCAAGTTGCTGACTACTACCGTTAGCAACCAAACGAGCCTTATAACGGCTCAAAGTCCCGGCAGCATGAAACTTATGCTTAAATAACCACATAGAGCGAACCATATTAACACCTGTGGGCCTTGGTACAAGTAGCCAAGTGCCATTTTTAACCAACGCATTATACTCATCGTACATAGCATTACGCCACTGGCAATCTTTTAAGGCATCAGACGGATTTTTAGGAATAGGAGATATCAAGAAAGTATTTAGAGACAAGCGATCGATAGGTTTGACAATGCCTGATTGCGATCGTGTGATCATGGGATGAGTGCGGGGTGGTTCATTAACTGGGTTGGTATTGGTTTGTGGATTTGGTGGATCAAATATGAGTGGTGGCAGCGGACTATTTTGGGTTTGGGTTTGGGTTTGGATTTGGGTGTTGTGTGGTTCATAACAAGTGGGCTGGTTGGTGGGGAAAGTTGGGCCTGGTGAATTTGGGCTGGTGTGAGTAGGACTTTGATTTGGATCGGTAATTGGTGGAGCAGTTGGGCTGCTCGTTTAATGTGGGATGTTTGTGGAAGAATTAGGAAGTTTGGATGCAAGAGAAGTGAGGAGGGGGTAAGGTTGAGTATCGAGGAAGGTGTAAGAAGGTGGCGAGGACGGTGTCATAGATTTGTAAGGGAACTGTGTTTCGTCAAAGGTGATGTGTCAGGAGAGAATAATTTTGTTTGTCTCGAGGTTAAGGCAACGAAAACCATGATGATAGGCGGGATAGCCTAAAAAGATACATGGTGTGGCACGTGGGGCAAGTTTATGAGGTGAGTAGAGATGAGGGTAACATAGACACCCAAAGATGCAAAGGTGGGAGTAATCGGGTGGTTTGTTGAAAAGGCGTGTGAAAGGTATATCGTTATGGATTGCGGTAGAGGGTAAAAGGTTTAGGAGATAGGTAGCCATATGGAGGGCTTCGACCCAAAAGGTAGGGGGAGGTGTGCTTGAAAGAGAAGAGTACGAATGGTATTATTAATTGTTCGTATCATTCGCTCCGCCTTGCCATTTTGTTGGGAGGTTTTTGGGCAAGAGAATCTAAATTGGATGCCATTTTTAGCAAAAAGGGTGTGAAGTCGGTTATTATCGAACTCACCGCCATGATCACATTGGAAGCTTTTAATTTCACATTTAAATTGATTTTTAACATAGTTGCGAAAATGCAAAAATTTATCAAACATGTCAGATTTAGAACGAAGAGGATAAATCCATAGAAAATGAGAGAAATGATCAAGAAATAAGACATAATATTTGAAACCACTAGAGCTAACAATGGGTGATGTCCATAAATCAGAATGTATAATATCGAAACAATGTTTAACAATGGAAGTTGAACTATGAAAGGGAAGCTTCACATGTTTGCCAAGTTGGCAAGCGTGACAAATATGTGAAGACTTTTCTTTATTACATGAAATAAAACGACTAGAGACAAGCGAACGTAGCACTTGATCACCCGGATGTCCGAGGCGTTGATGCCACGTAGAAGCACTTGTCGAGAGAAAAGCAATAGGAAGAGTTGACGGCTTGGTAACTGGATAGAGATCGCCCGAACTGTCACATCGAAGGAGGATATGACGAGTCAAGTAATCCTTCACAGAAAAACCAAAGGCGTCAAATTCAATGGTACAATTATTATCCCTAGTGAACTGACGAACATAAATGAGATTTTTAATTATATTGGAGGTTACAAAAACATTATGAAGATGAAGAGGGCGATGATGGGAAGGAATAATGCTATGGCCGGTGTTGGTGACGGGAATAGACTTGCCATCACCAACGTGAACAGATGGAAATAAGCGTTTATCAAAAATGGTACTTAAATTACTTGCATTAAAATTTAAATGAGAAGAGGCACCTGTATCCATGTGCCAAGTCGGGTCTTGCGGCGGCATAATGCTAAACGCACTTGGTAGAGTAGTATGCTGGGATGCATAAATAGCCGGAGCGGGACCGAGTATACCTTGACCGGGATGCGGCAATCTGTAATGCTTTTGTGGTGTAAACTGTTGAGCAACATTAGTCTTGTGAGCCACATATTGGGCTAGGGAACAGGTGAAAGCCATAAGAACAATCTCTTTTTTTTTCGATGAACAATACCCGACGATGAACAGTACTTGCCGGTGAATAGTGACGCTGATGAACAGTATTTTTTTGATTTGGTGAAAAAAATTAATGACTGTGAGGTAGAGAAAGAATAGGGGAGGGGACGACTGAGATGAGAGATTTTAGGAGTGGATCGATATTGGCTCTGATACCATATTGAATGGTAATTGGTTTTCCTCGACTATTCAACAAAACAATCGAATATAAATACATTACAGAGATAGGGCTTTGAGCCAAAGATAAGCATGAAACAGCTAAGAGACAACTCATCATGACTAAGCGTGAGTAATCATACTAAACATAGAGACGACTATTTTAGGAAAGGACCAATCAAATATTTTAACTGATATTGCCAACTAATAATTTCCACAGTTTTTGCCAATAGGCCCTCTTTTGGCAAGCAACCGTTTCGGGAATCAAGTAGGCCAATTTTGGAAAGAAGACTCTACGTGCTTAGAATGGCTCGATCAACAGCCACCATGTTCAGTCATTTATATAGCATTTGGAAGTATAACTAATCTCAACCAAATGCAATTTGAAGAATTAGCAATTGGTCTTGAACATAGCAACATGCCATTTTTATGGGTCGTGCGGTTAGGTATGACCAAAGAGGCTACAACTACTTAACCAAATGGATATATGGAAAGAGTAGGCTCTCGTGGAAAAATCGTAAGTTGGGCACCTCAACAAAAGGTCTTAGCTCATCCATTTATTGCTTGTTTCATGAGTCATTGTGGTTGGAACTCTACCTTAGAGGGTGTGACAAATGGACTCCCTTTCTTATGTTGGCCGTATTTTCCTGATCAATTTTATAACGAGACTTACATTTGAAACACATGGAAAACTGGACTCCGGTTTAAGAAAGATGAAGCAGGTATCATCACACGAGATGAAATAAAAAGTAAGGCAGGGCAGCTTCTAAATGACAAAGCATTCAAGACCAAGGCGTTGGATACTAAAGAAAAGGTTACAAGTAGTGTTGAAAAAAGTGGAAACTCACACGACAATCTGAGCAAATTTATTGAGTGGATACAAGCTAACGATACAGGTGCTAAGGATCAATGAGAAAAAGAATCTAAAAAAAATTCAGCCTTTATGAATCGACACAGTTGAGATCAAAGATATTATATTCTTTTCTCCCAATGTTGTTTCTCAACTATTCTGAATCATTAATTAGAAATTACTGATGCATAACCTGTAAAGGTTTTTCACCGTATAATTTAGTGAAAATAATCTGTTTGTATGCATTTCTTACATGTATAGTAAATGAGATTATGTATTAAACAATAGCTTGTTTATATGTTTGGGGAAATTTTATAACTACAGTATAGTTAGCAAGTATTTTGGGTTGTTATCTTTTAGGACAATCGAGGCCTAGTGTAAGGCGCATTGGTACAGATATAGTACTGTAGATGAGTAGGGCACATATGTATAGTGTCGCATTGCTTTCGTTAGTGCATATACCTTACCTATAAATTAGGAGTTCATGCATGTAGGATATTTTGCTTTTCTGCTTTTTAAGCTTATGTTCATTTACTTAGCTTTTCTCCCTATGTCTTTCTTGGCTTTTATTCTCGTATTTTATTTTACTCTTATATGCACTTTGCCAGATATACTTTTATTTGTTTGTTTTGCGTTATCTTCTTATATGTGTCTTTTTGATATATGTTTTTTATGCGCCTATAGTGACTTATTTTCCTTTGCCGAAAGTCTTTAAAAAAACAGTCCTTTTACCATCGAGTAAGGGTGTGACTGACTATATCTCACTTGCTCCGGCGAGATTGGGTATGATTGTTATTGTTGTACGGCCTAGGGTATGGTATGACGTATACCTAAAGCATGGCTCATAAAAATGTCTAATAACTTAAAATTGTGTTTTAGGACCATTGATGCCATAGCATGTGATGTTGTCATGGAACAAGAGCATAAAATTAAAACATTGACAATGACAGCCAAAAAAATGTCATTTGTTCTCGCACGCTTTTCTACGCATTATTAGAAAACTAATACAGTATGTAAAATTGGTTACATTATGTATAAGCCTGAGAAGAATATTAGAATTAGTTACATTTTTCATATTTATAATTGTTTAAAAAAATTACACTTATGAGTGTGTACAAACGTAAACTTTAATCACACTTAAAGATGTAAACTTTAATTTGTCACACCCAATTTTTTTATGCTTTATACGTAAAGGAATTAGGTGTAACAAATTAATCTCTAAACTGAATTTTTTTCTTTACAATTTTACGTGTCAAAATGTGTTGAACACTATAATTTTATACGCATTAACAAGCGCTAGGAATTTAATAAAAAAGGTCGCGCTTTTTATAGGCGTGTAAAAAACTGTGAATAGAGGCAGAGCACAAAGAGTGAACACGTGATAACATATTAAGTCGGATCATATCAGACAAACATACCATATAAAGGAAATTCAATAACACACTAGAAATAGAACACAAAGAATAAATAATCCCTGGACATCTAAGCCAATATTGTTTATAAAAGTGAGCTACAATCAAGTACAGAAAGCACTAACATTCCGACTACACTTCATTGAGAAATCATGTCAAAACTACACATTCTACTCATTCCCGGACCCGCACAAGGCCATGTAATTCCGGCAATGGAGCTTTCTCAACGCCTAGCCAATCAAGGTGTCAAAACTACATTCATAAACACCGAGGTCAATCACAAAGTCGTTATAAAAAATTGGTTACAAAAAGACGGTTATGAGGAACTAATGCATATGGTTTCAATTCCTGATGGGTTAGAACCATGGGAGGACAGAAATGACCTTATATGGCAAGTTAATCAAATCAATATTACAAACTATGCCTAGCAAGTTGGAAGAACTTATAAAGACTATTAACAAAGACGACAAGAACAAAGTCACGTGTGTTATTGTCGATGGAAGCATGGGATGGGCTATACGAGTCACAAAGAAGATGGGAATTAGAGCAGCATCCTTTTGGTCTGCTTCAGCTGCTACACTTGCTACCATAATGTCCTTTCAAAAGTTGATAGATGATGGAATTATAAACGACAATGGTAATTCAGATATGTATGACTACATTTTTTTTATATCATTACGTACATGGAGCTCTAAGAACCTAGCTTATTTATAATTTATCATCTTTTTATTGTAGGCACGCCTCGGAATAATGAGATGATTTAGTTGTCAAAATCTATGCCACCTATAAAACCTAAAAACCTTGTATGGGCGTGTGTTGGGGACCTAGTTACCACGGAAAGCCTTTTTAAATTTACAACCGAACTTATTGAAGCTTCTAGATTAACAAAATGGTTTATATGCAATTCCACTACTGAGCTCAAGCCTGCACACTGCAGCATTTAGCTTGTACCCACAGTTGACTTGCTAACCAAGTAGGCCATTTTTGGCAAGAAGACTCCACGTGCTTAACATGGCTTGATCAACAACCAACATGTTCAGTCATTTATGTAGCGTTTGGGAGTTACACTATATTCGACGAGACTCAATTTGAAGAATTAGCAATTGGTCTTGAACTTAGCAACAGGCCATTTCTATGGGTCGTACGGTTAGGTATGACCAAAGAGGCTACAACTACTTATCCAGATGGATATATGGAAAGAGTAGGCTCTCGTGGAAAAATCGTAAGTTGGGCACCTCAACAAAAGGTCTTAGCTCATCCTTCGATAGCTTGCTTCACGAGTCATTGTGATTGGAAAGAGGGTGTGACAAATGGACTCCCTTTCTTATGTTGGCCGTATTTTGCTGATCAATTTTATTACGAGACTTACATTTGTGACACATGGAAAACTGGACTCGGGTTTAAGAAAGATGAAGCGGGTATCATCACACGAAATGAAATAAAAAGTAAGGTAGAACAGTTCCTCAGTGACAAAGCATTCAAGACCAAGGCATTGGATATTAAAGAAAAGGTTACAACCAGTGTCGAAAAAGGTGGAAACTCACACAACAATCTGAATAATTTTATTTAGTGGATACTATTAGAGGCTAAATAACCCAAGCCCGGTTTGTGGGCTTTAGGTCCCTTAGGGTTAGGTTTATGCTACTTTTGTAATCTATAAATAGTTATCAATAATAAATTATAACCGAACGGGGTTAACATTTAACATGGTATCAGAGACCAAACCCTAAACCAGTGATCCCTAACAGCCGTTGCTCTGTAAATCACCACAAGAATCTTGAAACATAAACACTTCCTCAATTCATCCCATAAAACCAAACCAAAACAATCCCATCTTTTATCAATTTCAATTTCCCCACGAGTGTTTGTTTTTGATAAAAAAAATAATAAATAAATAAATAAAAATAAAAATAAAAATAAAAAGAAGATGGCAGGAAGGAGGAAATCATTAGGAGTGTCAGCAACAACAGCCAAGGCAACATCGCGATCAAGCAAAGAGGGGCTTCAGTTTCCGGTAGGAAGGATAGCGAGGTTTTTGAAAGCAGGGAAATACGATGAACATGTTGGTCCATCAAAGCCTTGGTCCATTAAAGCCTTTTGCTTCCTAAGAAGACTGGTCCATTAAAGTTTATGTGGTGATGAAGGTTGACAGGTTGTTACGGTGTTTGTTGGTTTAGTTATGTTTTTATTTAATATTTTCTTTGTTTTTTTTTAATTCCTAAAAAAAATATTTTTTTATTATATCTTTAAGAGAATACTTTGAATTATTCTCCGTTTTAAGGATACTTTGAATTATCTTATAATTTGTGTTGGTGAGAATACTTTGAATTATTCTTCATTATAGGGATACTTTGAATTATCCCGTAATTTGTGTTTGTGAGAATACTTTAAATTATTCTCCGTTATAAGGATACTTTGAATTCTCCGTTATAAGGCTGTCAAGATCGCGATCCCACCTGGGACCGTTTTTGTCTTTGCAAGATCGAGATCGTAAGATCGGATCGAGACATAATACAGTGTTTGGCTTTGGTGACTATATAGTATCTCTATATATAGATAAGTTGTGGTAGGGGGGGTGGGGAGGTGGAGAGGGATATATGGGTAGGTTGTGATCTATATATCTATTCTATATATATCGTTGTGTTTTTAGGCAGATGTCACACATCTGGGAGGGGCCAATAACATATACACAACACACCACACACATCGATCAGTTTCCGGTAGGAAGGATAGCGAGGTTTTTGAAAGCAGGGAAATACGATGAACATGTTGGTCCATCAAAGCCTTGGTCCATTAAAGCCTTTTGCTTCCTAAGAAGACTGGTCCATTAAAGTTTATGTGGTGATGAAGGTTGACAGGTTGTTACGGTGTTTGTTGGTTTAGTTATGTTTTTATTTAATATTTTCTTTGTTTTTTCCAATTCCTAAAAAAAAACATTTTTTTATTATATCTTTGAGAGAATACTTTGAATTATTCTTCGTTTTAAGGATACTTTGAATTATCTTATAATTTGTGTTAGTGAGAATACTTTGAATTATTATCCATTATAGGGATACTTTGAATTATCCCATAATTTGTGTTTGTGAGAATACTTTAAATTATTCTCCGTTATAAGGATATTTTGAATTATCCCGTAATTTGTGTTGGTGATTTGTGCTAAGGTCACAAGTTTCCTTCAATCGTGCAAGGTCACGATTTCCTTTGTTCCGGTTGTTCATGTTTTGTTTTGTTTTATTTCTTCTTTTCTAGTTTTATTACTCCAGTCCGAGCTTTCGCGATTTCGCCGCTCGAACTGCGAGGAGTATTAGAGGCTAAATAAGCCCAAGCCCGGTTTGTAGGCTTTGGTCCATTAGGGTTAGGTTTATGCTACTTTTGTAATCTATAAATAGTGATCAATAATAAATTATAACCGAACGGGGTTAACATTTAACAGATACAAGCTAAAAGATCATTTGCAAAAAGAGAGAGAAAAAATGAGGAACTGTGTGAGAGAGAGTGTGTGGCAAAGAGTGAACTTCGACGGGAAAGGGCAACAAGGGAAACACGAGACTAGAGAGAAATATCGCGGTGAATCTACTAGGGACCGACTTTTCAAGGATAGGAAAATCTCGTATGCATCGTTCATGTTTTATAACTACCCGGAAACTTGGTGTGTGGCAGATTTGTGGAGAATGTTTAAGGGATATGGGACGGTATTTGATATTTACATGGTAAAGAAGAAATTGAGAAGCGGACAGAAGTATGGTTTTGTTCGATTTAAGAATATTGCTGATGTGGATTTTTTGTACAAGAGATTGTGCTCGATCACTTTCTCCAACAAACAACGTTTAATGATCTTCTTAGCTCACAACAGGAAGTTTGGTGCTGGTGGGGAAAAAATAGACACCAGTAACAATATGAATAAGGAAGGGGTGAAGGTGCGGGACAGAGATGGAAGAAGGTATATTGACGTGTTAAGTGGGATGAGTAAGCTTGTGAGTGAGGAGAAGGTCAAAAATGGAACAGAGGGACATGCTCCCAATAAGGATGTGAGGGAGATTGAGATTACAGATAAAGATATGGAAGGGGGTGTAATTAAAAGATGGATTGTTGGAGAAGTCAAGAAGATAGAGTTCATTGAGAAGTTGCCAGAATTTTGTAGTATCGTAGGACTGTGGAACGTAGATGTAAAATACATGGGAGGTTTGTTATGGTGGTCCTGGAATCGGAAGAGGCGGTCAAGAATGTCATAGAGAACACTGATCATGGGATTAGGAGGTAGATGTGGAAACCGCGGAGAGCAAATGTTCTCAACAGATCATTAGGAAGACTTACGTGGCTAACGATCATCGGAGTTCCGATAGTATGCTGGAAAGAAAGGGTCTTCAAACTCATTTCTTTGCGCTGGGGAGATATTATGGAATTTCTTAACTGTAATCTTAACGGGTCTCATGGGGTGATACCAGGTAGGGTGCTCATTCATACTTGGGAAGATAAGCTTATTAGTGAAGAGCTGTATGTAAAAATAAGAAGGAACAAATGTAAGGTTCTGGTCAAGGAGGAAGTAAGAGATATTATGCAATTTAACATAGCAAATCCGTCCGTAAAACCTATGGAAGAGGATACTCATATGTCTAAACCCATGGAAGATGATGGTGACGTGCATGAAGCGAAACAATCCAAATGAGTCGGATTCATGTGATGACGATGAAGATGAGGATTCTGATGATGGTGATGATGAAGTGGTGGAGGAGACGGCAGAGATTGGAGGCGCTCAGGCTCTAAGAAAATTTAATGATGTAAGAGAAAAAGTTAGGTACGAATGTCCCAAGGCTGATTATGCATCTTCCAAGGAGGCTTTGAATGGGAATGTGATGCACAAGGCGGCTAGAATGTCGGGTGAGAAATAGACAGTTGAGACAAAGTGCACATGTAAAGATGGTTTAAATAAGGATGGGCCTATGATATTTGGTGCAACCCAGACGAGTATGGACCTGAATGAGGCCCTTAGAAAACCAAGTAATGGGCTTGATGGGAGAGCTGAAAATAAAAATGCAGAAAGTAATATTAGGCCCATTGATGACCCGGCTGGACATAACAAGTGGAGGAAGAATATATCTTATCCTGATGGTTTTGTGTTTGGGGTTAAAGCTCATGATATGAGTGATAAACTATGTAAATGTAATACTGATGGTGCAAGAGAAGTTAATGGTGTTACAGAGAAGGATTACAATGAGAAAGTTGAAGATCATCTTGTTGGTAGTATCAATCGCACAAGGAAAAAACGCAAGATTGTTGTGGAGGACACATTTGCTTGGGGTAAAACAAATGAGGATGATCTGGAAAAGAACTCAAGTGGATCACGGAGAAGAAGCAACCATCATGCAAAGAAAGTGACAAGAAGAAGAAGAAGTGGATCTGGTCCGTGCAATGGTGGTACCTCTTATGAATACAAAAGTCAACAGGTTAGTGATTCTTCCTCTGGGGTAAATGTGGTCAATGAGAATAACCATTCGAGTGGGGATATCGTGTGTTCATTTAAGAGTATGCGAGAAATTGGTGAACAAATTGGAGTGGTATGGGACAAAGGTGAGAATCGTTCCCAGAAGGACAACAATAGTGTGGGGGTGAATCCTAATTGAATGTTGTACTGCGGTTTGACAGTCGTTGTGCTTTGATTAAAGTTATTATGAAGATTATATCGATGAATATCAGGAGTCTCAAACGGAAGGGTAAGTTTGGATGGGTAAAAGAAATTATATCAAATGAAAAGCCGTGTGTGATTGGACTTCAAGAAACTAAGTGTAAGGATCTAAGTGAATAATGGATCAAGGACTTGCGGGGATCGACAAATTTTGGTTTCGCTCAGTCAAATGCAATTGGTCGTTCTGGTGGTTTATTATTAATATGGGATTCAAATGTTTTTTCAAATGTCTCAGTTGTTGGTGAAGAGAGATTCATTGCAGCTAAGGGTAATTGGAAGGGGGTTGATGGAGATGTTATGTTGGTAAATGTTTATGGTGCTCACGTGACAGATCACAAGATGGCTTTGTAGGATAGAATCTCAGCTCTAATGAACACAGTGGTGGCAGGAGGTTGGTGTTTGTTTGGTGATTTTAATGAGGTCAGAGAGACAGGTTGAATACGGAGTTTAATGCAAGAGATGCAGATAATTTTAATGAGTTTATTCGTCTGAACTCACTGGTAGAAATTCAGTTGGGAGGTCGCAAATATACTCGAATTAGCGATGATGGTCTGAAATTTAGCAAATTAGATCAGTTCTTGGTGACGCCTGAGTTTAGCACCAAATGGGACAACCTTTCGGCAATTGCTCTTGATAGAAAGATTTCTGATCATTGTCCCATCTTGATGAAGGATATGGACTTAGACTACGGGCCAAATCCATTTCGGGTTTTTGATTTGTGGCTCAAAGTCGATTTCGAGAAAGCTTACGATAGCATTGAATGGGGTTATCTGATTGAGATTATGGAGCGCATGGGCTTTGGTGTTAAATGGTGTAAGTGGGTCACTGCGTGCCTGAAATCGTCGTCCATCTCTGATCTTGTATTGGTTCACACACCAAAGAGTTCATGATGGGATACGAACGGGGTAGGCAAGGGGATCGCTATCATCCATCTATTAATACTTGCGGCGGAAGGTTTAAATGCAGTATGAATGATTGCCTGTTGACAAAGACTATTAAGAGTGCGTTCGGGTTGGAGAGGGTTGATTGATGGTACTATCATTTTACAGAACGCCGATGACACACATCTTTTTCTTGGGCGTATGGGAGTAGAGAAAATACGAGCAATCTTATGAATGTGTTGAAGTGTTTTAAAGAAGTTGCAGGGTTAAAGATCAATCTCAATAAAAGTAAGATTTACAGTGTTGGGGTTGAAAGGGGTGAGTTAGATACTATGGCTCACTTCATGAGATGTAGTGTAGGAGAAGTCCCGTTCACGTATTTGGGACTTCCTGTTAGGGTAAATATGCGGAGAGTCTCGGCTTGGAATGAGGTTATTGAGAGGTTTAAATCTAGACTTTCTGAATGGAAGGCTAAAGCGATGTCTTTCGGGGGAAGACTAACTTTGGTGAAATCGGTCCTTGGAAGTTTGTCGTTATATTACTTCTCTATGTTCTGTGTCCCGTCGAATGTTATTAATGCCCTTGAAAGAGTAAGAAAAAACTTTTTTTGGGGTGGGTTGGGAGGGGGTAAAAAATGGCATGGGTTAAATGGGATAGAGTTATCTCGTCCTTTGGGGATGGGGGGCTTAACATAGGGTCTTTAAAAGTAAAGAATTTGGCGCTTGTGGGAAAATGATGGTGGAGATTTAGGATTGAGAGCGACTCTCTTTGGTGTAGAGTTATTAAAAGTATATATGGTGATGATGAAGGGTGGGGGTAGAGGGGAGGTCTCGCTTAAAGGGAGGTGGAGTATGGTCTGATATAGTCCGGGTAGGTAAGGAGCTGAAAAATATGGAAGGGGGATTTTTGGGTCAGTTTATTAGGGTGATTGGTGATGGCTTAAGTACATCTTTTTGGGCAGATAAATGGGTAGGAGATGTAAAGCTAAGTGAGCGTTTTCCTAGGCTTTTTCACTTAGAAAATATCAAAGATGCACTGGTGGGTAATAGAGGTAATTGGAGTGATGGTATATGGGTGTGGAATTGGGATTGGATTAGATCCCCCAGGGGTAGAGTCATGGGTGAGTTAAAGGAGCTGGAAGAGATAATAACAGGTATAAGTATTGATCGAAATCGCAAGGATAGATGGAAATGGAAGCTTGATCCAAAGGGTGAGTTTTCAGTCAAATCTTTGTCCAAATGGATTGAGTGGCGACGTGTTAGGAGGGAAGCGGGTATTACTAAGCTAGATCGGAACACATTAGTGCCTAAGAAAGTAATTGTGTTCATTTGGCGTGCTTTAAACGGTAAGAATCAACTGTCAAAATGAGCTTGACAAGAACTGGTATAGATTTGGACGCGGATACTATGTCCTTGTTGTAAAATGTTTTTCGAATCCGTCGACATTGTTTTGTGGTCGTGTGAGAAGCTCTATAAATTTGGGAAAGGAATGTATGCTGGTGGGGGATCGCTGTAGTGCGATTGTCTTTACGAATAAAGTATATACTACATCATTCGGGGGACGCTGTTGGGTAAGGGAAGCAGATGCTTATGGCATTCGGTGGTGTTTGGTGGCTTGTTTACTTTTATTTAGAAATAGCCAGGAACATGAAGGTTTTAAAGGGAAAGCGTGAGAATGGAACAAAACTGTTTCAAGGACATACGGTATATAGGCCTTCGAATGGATCAGCAGGAGGTCAAGAGGTGGAACTTGCATTGGAAAAATGGGCTTTTGATGGAGACCTATAATTGTGGTCAGGTAGTTGCTCCTGATGTGTAATTTGTTTGATTTTATGTTTGGGTTGATGGTGGGGGGGTTTTAGTGTCTAGTAGGACCTTTAGTTTTTACATGACACCATAATTCTCATGTGGTTGGGTTATGTTTTTGTTAGGGTTAAAGGTGAGGAGTGTTTAGTCTCCTGATTATGGCTTAGGAGAAGCTTGTGGTCTTGTATGTTGTTTTGTTTGGGTTTTAATAATAAGTTTCGCCTTCGAAAATAAAAAGATACAAGCTAAAGATACAGGTGCTTAAAGATAAACATAGTATGGTGAACAAAGAATCTAAAACATTCAGCCTTTATGAATCAACACAGTTGAGATCAAGTATATTCTTTTCTCCCAATGTTGTTTCTCAACTATTCTGAATCATTAATTAGAAATTATTGATTGCGTTTTTCGTTTGTGCGCCAATATATGTGTCACAATATAACATTATTGTTTGTATTCCGCCCTGCTGTAATGCACGGGTTGATATTCTTATTATCTTATGCATTTTGGATTGTTAATGTCACAATTCATAACATCTTTTATCCATCTTGAATTATTTCATAGGATTCTCTTATTAACATTTATGATATCTAGTCACTCTGTGTTGTTTATCTTGTGGTATACATCTCACAGCATCTTAGGAAATTTTCCAAATGCACATTTTTCTTATCCCATAAAATTAACACCACGTATATTCCTTCCCTGTGCTCCCTATATCAAACAAACCATAAAAATAATAAACAGACTTTTCAATACATTACCGGAAGATTTTTGTCCATTTCTCAGTTTCTTAGAAAGTAAAAAAAAAGACACTTTGCAAATGTACCTAAAGTCTATATTGATGTAAATACGCATGCGTGCTTTTCAGAAATGTGGAACGAAACATCAACTTCACCGGAGTCTAGCTAGTCGGGAATATGAAGGCCGGACGGTTATATAGTGATCATAAGTTAAATAACAGGAAGAGAAAATGATAATCCATGCTAAGCTTCAATTCATCGGCTCACAACATTGAACTGCTAAAGATGATTTATACATCACCTACACCCGCCAAATCCTTTTTAACATCACCTTCGCCGTCAAATATTTTTTGTCTTGTTTAATTCACTGATGTATGAAGTAACTTTTACGATTTACAAATTCTCGCATTGCGTAAAACTATACCTAACTTGCACTATGTATCAATGCTCTCCAAGTTTAAAATATATAAAGATAGGGCCTGCGTCAAGGACAATTACTGAGACATGTCATATATTTTCGATAAATTAATAAAGACATATTGACAATATATGAAATCAAAGGCATATAACTAAGAAGAAGGTTACAAAATATAAGACATGTGATACACAAAATATCCAAGGCAATGATCAAACAGAGCCTTGTCTATAAAAGTGAGATAACAATCATCTAGCTAGAATACACCAACTCTTGTTAAAATCTCCCTCCTAAAAAAAAGCTTCAGTTCGAAACTATGGCAAAGTATCATGCTGTAGTCATGGCTAATCCCGCACAAGGCCATGTAATTCCTGCAATGGAGCTTGCTCAACGCTTAGTCATCAAAGTTACATTCGTAAACACAGAGGCAATTCATCAAAAGGTTGTGACAAGCACTTGGTTAGTGAAGAATGGTCACAACAGTTTACTACAAATGGTTTCAATCCCCGATGGATTGGAACCATGGGAGGATAGAATGATTGGGGTAAGCTAGCCAAATCGATGTTACAATCTATGCCTAGCAAGTTCGAGGAACTGATAGAGACAATTAACAAAAAAGACAACAACAAATGCACATGCATTATTGCTGATCCTTTCGTGGTGGGGCATATACAAATCGCAAAGGAAAATGGGAATTAAAAGATTCGAGTAGCCTATATGGCACTACAAGGAATTATGACGAAATAGCCACAGACAAAATTTGTGGGATGTCTAAAAGAACATAATTTCGTGGGTAATGGGTAGTTACCCTCAGGATTTACCCACGGGAATCTTAAAAGTGGGTAAACCTCCGAGGCTAATTGTTTTTCCATGACATTTTCACTTTGTGGGTAAATTTACCCACGTCATTTTAACGTGGGTGATTGTGTTGGCATTTGTGGGTAATCAGTGTCAATGAGATTTTCTTACTCACCTCGAAATTCCCAAAAATATACTTATGGCTCATCTGTGGGTAACATTGCCCACAAAACTTTTCTGTGGGTAAGTCAACTCCCACAATAATTGGTAAATGAAATTCCACACGTATATATTCGTGTGTAGAAATCATGGGAAAATTTGCCCATTGTAATTTACGGGTAAAAGTCATGGGTAAATATATCACTTTTACTATGGATAATATGTGGGTAAGTTTGTGACTAAATACCCATTTAAGGCAAAACGATGACATTATAAATATCTCATGGGTAAATTCTATTATGTTTTTAATTTTTCAGATGCGACCAAATGTGTGGCATGTAATATAATAACCAAAAAATAAACACAAATATTTTTATACATATAAAACATTCTCATAAATAGATCATTCATACATAGATATTAATATCCTTAATTGAAACAAACCATCATCCTAAAGATGTATCATATAAAATTGAATAAAGTTAAAAGAACAAACCTTTATGAATGATGTCTCAAAGCAAATAACATAAAGATAGATAGAACTTATCAACTCATAATCTAGGTTGGGCTATTATGGTCATCTTCCTCTCATGTTGTTGCTTGAGAAGATATCAAGTATCTAGATCTTGTTAAGCATCTTCTTCCTTACTATTTTCATCTTACAATCAAGATACTGTAATACCAAAACAATTACACACGACCTAAAGAGTTTGGTTTAACTTGTTGATCTTTCTTGTAAACTTTCTCTCCACTTTTTCTTTCACCCTCCATCTGGCTTAGAATTGCAGTTCGTTTATTTCTAGAATTTGTAAAATAATCAACTCCTTTTGAACCAACACCATACAGGTGCTACTCTTTGCACCACCTGCAAGATCAACATAAAGTGTCGTGTCTACTGCCCAAGTTTCTGCAGATGTTGTATTTTCCTCTAGCTTTTGCCTCACGCCCAAGTCCCAACATATTATCATGTAAGTGTGTACATTTAATCATGAGTAATTATAAAACTAACAATAGTATTTTCATGATTAGGAAATCAGAGCTTACATTGACTGTTTTTGTGACCTCTCATTAATAAAAAATTTGTTGTCATGGCCACTGTTATGACTATGCAAAAAAGCTAAAATCTTGTAGGTGGACGCTTGTATATAGATTCCTACATCAAATATGCAATAAAAAGATAATTAAGATACTCATATACATATAGCGAACATATTAATCATGTATGTAGCCTAAATAAAAGATATAAGATTTTTGTACGGGCGTAGGGCTGCACCAATGTGTAGCCAACTTCACTGCACTAGAAAGTAAGAAACGTAGCAGGTTCTTATCTCCTGTTGAGAAAGATTATACAAGTGAGTAAGTAGTCCATGTGTTAAACTGGTGTATTGAGAGTAGCTAGCAAAATGAATCTAGTAAACGAGAAAAGAGTGCTAATAACAGATGTAGTTGTCAAGTGCGAATGAATTCTTAAAAAAATATGAGCTAGTAAAATTAGAAACTTGTTAATTTGTAGTAGTAGTAGTAGTGTATCATATTATATTAGGAAATGTAAACAGATCCGCCTTATAATTCCTAGATGATGTCATGATGGCGTATAGGAGAAAATCATGTCAAATGAACAACAAACACCCATAACATAACTAGAAGCTGAAATAAAAAAACAACAATGACATAATGAGTAGCAAGTATGTACATAATATAGTAGTTAATACTAGTAGTAATAATAACGTTGTAACAAAAGACGTATAAAAAACAGATCTTACAATTAGTAACAAAGATAACCAAATTAAAAGAAAGAAAAAGAAGATACACGAGTGATGAGGGTCTGATCAAGGTAACACTCCAAAAATAATTGACCTTTTTAAGACTAACCTACTAACAAACTGGTCCAAGTAGGATGTAAAGATAGCAACAACAGACTATTATATGACAGGTGGAAGGAAAGAGGGTAATTGGCTAATTTCATCTAAGATGGAAGCAACAAGCACACACATAAACTCTTAGAGTATAATATTAGGTAGGTAGAATATTTTCTTTGCCTGTTGTTGGGGTTACTACAAGTAAGTAACAAAGGAATAGTAGTCGTTGAATATATATAAATAAATAAATAAATAAATAAATAGTTGAAGATATTTATATGTCCTAAAATAGCAAAATGAGACATTAATAACCCAGGGCGGTGAAGATAGATGGATGGATGAAGGGTTTAATTAGACTTGAAGTAACACAAACAACAACAATATTATAAGGATTATGGGCGGAGAATGACAAAGATTGGTGTTTAAGTGGGCAGACAAACGACATTTTTACATTCGTTGATTTATGTACTACTAATCTACTACTACTACGAACCTGCCTCCCCTACGCCTAAAGAACTATGCCCTTGGTAATAATAAGACTTAATCTGTGTTTAATTCCTAAGTTTTTTATACTTATGTTATATGTGGCATTCCTAATTCATAAAAAGAAGACCAAAAGTAGCCTTACACACTACAATGGGTCACGGGAGGGTATATGATGGTCAATCTTTGTATGATCAACTACACAAAATGAACAAAAACTGAAGTGGCGTGATAGACACTTTTACTCTCATGATAATTAATATAATTACAATAGTTTTTTGCATGCCCGCAAAATGAGATTGACCATCTCGTCTGAGTTAAGTAATCTTCACCCTTTAGATGGTTTTGTGGATTTTATCTGGATCTCCTTATACTTTGGTGTTTCCCAAGGTAGAAAGTTTAGAAACAAATTTGCTCCTCAATCTATATAAACAAAGGGATTCTTTAAGACATTAGTTAGTCTCTCTTTATAAACAACTAAGGTATGATTCTACGCAATCAAATAAGCAACAACACACTTCAAGATAGGGCTGACCAAAACCGAACAAGAACCGAACCGACCAACCCGACCGAACTGAGTAAACCAAACCGAACTGACCAACCTTCGGCTATGTCTACAGTTATAGTTTTCTTAAATTTCAGTTTTAAACTTGTGTTTTGTAATGGAAATTGTGGTTGCTACTGTAATGGCCAATGTGGTAAAAAAATTGTGCTTTGTAACTGCACTTTGATGACCATGACATGCTGCAGAATGCAGGGAGTTTTTCTTACCATATTTTTCTTGTGTGCAATTTTTTTAAGATCAAGTTCTAGCACCTGTTACATTACAATGCAGCCCATAATGATGATCATTTACATTTTAGTGTAGTTTTTTAGTGGTTGCGCACTTGCGTGATAATGATGATCATTTATCATTATAAAAAGTGTACATCAATTTGAATAAAATGCTGTTAACAAGAGAATTCCCTTCCAAACCTTGTGAACTTTTAAAATGATAATATACCAAAGAAAGACTTTACTGTATAAATTTAATAATACAAATTGCTAACAAGGAACCAAGTCGAGGTGACTCAGTAAATATGTCTAGTTAACATTAAAGGATAAACTTTTAGGCATTTGGATACTCATTTGAATTTTGGCTACTGTAATTGTGATGGACGTTGCTTTGTATTTGCATTTTATTTAGCTAACATTAATGGATAAACTTGTGCTTTGCATTTTGTTGCTACTTACTACTGTATTTGCACTTTCCCTCCCAAATGTGATGTTGCACTGTGAAGGAAAAAAGTATGCTGCAGCACTTTCCCTCCAAATTTTTGGAATATCAGTTCATGTTGTTTAAAACTGAACCGACACAATTAAACCCAAAAAAAACTGAGCCGACCCGAGTCCTATTCGATTTGGTTTCGGTTAAGCCTTTCCCCACATTTCGGTTTTGGTTTCGGTTCGGGGCTGCCCAGTTCAGTTTGGGTTTGACCCAGTGCTCAACCCTACTTCAAGATGTTCGGTTAAGGCCATACTTTTAATACACGAGAACAAAATAGAACACACTGGCAATTGTAAATATGTGTGTTATTTTGTTTTAATTAAGCAACTAAGTGAACTATAATAAATTTCTTAGTCTTAACAAGTGTTCATTGTACCCACAATTACTATCATCAATTCTAATTAAAAAAAACCTAGGTTACTAACATGAATTTAATAAGTTAAATTAACCTAATTACCTATAATCATGAAATCAAACTCAATGAATCAAGCCCCAAAACATGAATTAAAAGGTTAATTTAAACTAATTACCTCAAATTATGAACTACAAGAGTGAATGAGGTATCAACTTACCTTCTCCGATGAATTCTCTGATATCTCCTAAACTGCAACTTCATCCTTCTATAGAAGCATTCGCTGGTCCACGATCCCCACATATCTAGGGGTGCCAAATACTTTCACAAAAGGCCGCCAAAATTTTCTCACATAATGAAACCGATGGTGAATAACTGTATATTTCTTTTTTATTTGTATCCCTAGTGGCATACGATACCACAAGGCTAAATATATTACCAATATTATAACAATAGTTTTATTATTATTAGCATATTATTATTATTTTTTTATACTATATTTTTGATTTTAACATCACTTTATTCAAAAAAATAAATATTTACAAAAAGTTAGTGGGGGAGTAGAGATATTAACTAAGACCCAACTCTTTTAACAATAGCAAAATTAATCCTACTATCCAAGGCATTTGTTCTAGTGGTATGTAAGTTGTTGTGCATTTAAGTATCACCAAAGATATTTGTAAGATATATTATGAGATAAGTGGTATTGAAGGTGAAAAAAACTATCGTTTAAAAAAAACTAATCTTGATAAAAATATGAACAACAACACGGCCTCAATGTCTTTAGCCACATAGTACTTTCGAATCCACTTCAGTAAAGCCACTGCATCCTTCTCTAATTCCTCATGCGAAGAAAATGAAAACGGTAGAAAACTATATCCAATATTTGCACACCTAGCCTCATACTTGACACGTTTACAATGTGTTGCATCGATCATCACATGACCAGGCACAAAATCAATCATCTCAGTTTGCGTCAAAGGTGAGGACCCTATCAAATCCACACACACGTCAAACCCTCCATCTCACGAGTAGAATAACATATTAGATCGAGCTTCCTGAGGGGCTTAATGGAAGAACAACCAAATCTGATTTGAGTAAAGATAAGTCAGAGCCTGTCAAACCTGAGCTCCACTCGACCTAAAATGTTAAACCTCAAAACTTAAATTGACCTCGATCCAAGTTAACTTTCAAAGTCAATATGAGGGTCGTCTTAACTATACAACACGAAAATGCGCACAACTAAATTGCCATACAAGTAATAAGATGATTACTATTTACCCACAAATCACACACAAAAATACCTACAACCAAATTACCATACAAGTAATAAGATGGGTAAAGTCATGGGTAAGTATTTACCCACAAAACACCCACGTAAACTTACCCACTGATAAAATTATTTTTTGCATTCCGTGGGTAGTTAACAATTACCTATTAAATACCCATGTATATATTCACGATAACTCAGGATGTGGGTAATTCATGAGAAATATTTCAGTGCCAATTATTTACCCACATATTACACACCAAATATTTTTGTATGGCTATTTGTATGGGTAATTTTGTGGGAGATTTGAGGGAAAGTAATATTGACTTTTTAAGTCACCGATCGTGGGTAATAGGTGGGTATTAGATGGGTAAATACCCTCAAACAGATGGGTATGGGTAATTGTCGTGGGTATTCCATCAGATTCTTGTAGTGACTTGACGGCGTCACAATGTGCCAACTGAAGAAACCCTAAAGGGATTTGACGGGCTGACAGTGTCACAAAACCCTAGCGACGTCGTCAGAGCCCAAACTCTATAAATACAAATCTTTTGTTTTCATTATTCATGTGTGGAACTTTGGAGGTCTATTGTACAGCTACTATAGACTATTTTTAGGGCTTTTTATGCCCCTTGTACTTACATACTCCCATGTTGGTTTGAGGATAAGTAATCTAATCTTTAATCAATCAAATATATCTATGTGTTTGATGATTAATTGTTTTTCTTTTCTTCTTGTTAACATGTTAGGCTAAATTTAATATGTGTTTTCTTATGATTGCATGAAATGTAGTTTGTGAACTTTAATTTGTTGCTTCTTGTTAGTGGTGTGCGCGTTAGGCATTAGAAAACTAGCTATAAGATATTACATTAGCATAGACGTCTAGTGAAACTCGATTAGAACTAAAGGAAACCCTCACGTTTGGGTAGATAGCTATTTAAGTATTTATTACACGTGGTTTAGCTATTGGGTGGGAACATTGAATTTGGAGCTACCGACTTAAGTGATCATGCATACATGAAACTAACCAATTCACAACAAGATATGGGAATACATATACATTACACTAACAAGGGTGAGGGGCAAAGGATTAGAGGAATCAACTAGGGAGTAGTGCATGATTAAGTGAGCACATTTGTTTACTTATAAGAGTTCTCGCCAATTAACTTTTCTTGCATATTAGATTAGTCATAGGTTAGTTTAAAAACCCCTCTTTCAAAACCCGAGATTTACTTGCTTTCTAAAAAACATAAAAATATAAAAATACTCTTCCCTCAACCCTTAGATCTTAGTGACATACGATTCAAACCTACCTCACTATTTCCCTAGAAAATAATTAATCCCCCCCCGAGTCTTACTTATACTACACTGCAATGATTAGGTACTCTGCCTAGGGGGATTGTAAAACTTTTACGTTTTGCAATATCCGTATCAAGTTTGGCGTCACTGCCGGGGAATAGTCTAGGTTTCGAATTCTATCTAGCTTAGGTTTACTCATGAGATTCCTATCAAGTGATATTTTTTATTTTCTTTTTAGGTTAGCTTTACTGTAGTCTATCTTTTCTTTGTTCCCCTTGTTTTGTAACCTTTTCTTTCGTTAACCTTCAAGGGAGACCAAAATCAACCTCGTACTTTAGGAGATTATTCTCGACGAAGCCACGAGGGTTTTCGAAACATAATTGAGCTCCCCGAAGGAGACAATGTGTTACCTGTGCGATCCGATACCATCCGATTGGTGCAAAACGGATGTGCATTCCACGGACTCCGGTTCGAAGATCCAAACCAACGCCTTAAGGATTTTCTAAAACTTATGGACTCACTTGACCTTAATGGTGAAAATAGGGATAGGAAGCGATTACGTTTATTTCAATTTTCCCTTTGCGATCAAGCTAGCAATTGGCTTGAACGTTTACCCGCGGGATCCATCTCCACTTGGGAGGATCTCACTACCCGTTTCATTGCTTAGTTTTTCCCATCGGGAAGAACTACCAAACTTAGAAATGACATCCTGATATTCCAACAACATCATGGTGAATCTTTTTCTGAAGCATGGACTCGTTTCAAGGACTTACTTTAGAAAGTATCTCATCATGGCATCAATCTTTGGCTCCAAATCTAATTTTTCTATGATTATAAGATAACCAAGTTCTTGTCGTCATCATATCATACTAAGTTCCTGAACACAACTTATATGCATAACATACTGGTAACATCTACTACACAATAACTGATACTACATGCACATGCGGAAACATATCTAACTCTACGGGGTTCCCTAGAGCATAGGTTTAAGTTTAAGTACCCATCTACGGTGGTTACCTAGATCCCTTAAACCACAGCTCTGATACCAACTTAAAACGCCTAGCCTAGAATTTTTTTACCTAATGCTGCTATAGTAATTACTGTATAATTTCTACAAAAAAATAGTATGTGGAAAACTATCCGTTGAGACCCGTTCGTAACCAAAAATCCATTTTAACCCAAAACATAGCATATATTAACATATAAGAGCTATACATAGTGCTTACTATTCGTTTAGACCCGCACATAAGCAAAATAGGTCATAGTGGGTAAGAATGGCACTACGCCAAACACCCCTTTAACTTATACACATAACATGTGCTAGTTTTTAAGTAGCTAGAATATGCGTTTATACAAACCATAACACAAAATCTTTTTCCTAGAGCGTTTCATGGTATTAGAGAGGATTTAGGATAAGCTCGATTACCTACGAGCTCCACCAGAGGCTAACCCACGACCCTTTTTCCCTTGGGCTTCGTATCACTAGTCTCACCTATAAGAAAAAAATATAAATGAAGCAACATAAGCAAGTGCTTAGTGAGATAACGCATATATAAACTCAAAATAAACATAGCAATAATGCTAAAGGTTGCTTCGTAAGGGTTTATCTCGCTTAGCTATCTTAGTGCTTAATAGCACTTCTAGTTATGAAAATATGCTCTTGTATTCCTTCTTACCTTAAGAAGACTAATGATTTATTATCACAATTGAATGTAACATGAATTCTAGATGCTTGCTAGTCATCAACCTAGGATGTCGTAAAACCTTGTATGGTTCTATATGATAATGCATACTCTGATTACCCACATAGGATGTCTAGTCTCGTTTTAGGGACATATCATCATCACGATGAGCTATTCATCCACTAAGGATTTCTATATAACACATTTAATGACAAACGGGTCTTATAAGCATACTAGTCATCCACGCAAGACGTCTAAGTTCCATGTTCGAAACATATAACTATAATATTGTACAAGTCATCTACACAGGACAAGTAAGTTCCATGTTCAGAACATAAATGTATATAAATACACAAATCGCCTACTTAGGATGTCTAGTTCCATTTTTGGAACACAAATGTAACATATACACTTGGCTTCCACTTAGGACGTTTAATTAAGTAGTGTATCATCATTTTTCATTAGAAATCTTACTAAGACCTCACAAGTTATCACGGACTGAAGTTAGACCACACATGTCATTAGGGACTGTTTTGACCACAAAGTTCATTAGGGGCTGCTTTGACCACATGGGTTATTAGGGGCTGTTTTGACCACACGGGTTATTAGGGGTTGTTTTGACCCATTCTTAAAATTTCATAAGTAAACTTATAACATATGAGTTATTAATACTCATAACATATACAATTAAAAATGAAATTATAATGCGGATATAACACTTTAGATATTACTAGACGAGTACCTGCACATAGCGGTAGAAATTTCTAGCGGCAAATAATTAACGGTATACGATATTGTGGTAAGTGTTTAGTGTAATATTTAAAATAGAACGTGAAAAGATCAAAATATAATTGCAAATGGATGATACATGCGATAATTCAACTAAAGAAAAAATACAACATTTATAGCGGCAACCAATCAACGATATGCGATATTGTGGTAAGTGTTTCGTGTAAAGTTCAAAATAGAAAGTGAATATATCAAAATGTAATTGCAAACGGCGATCCCTATTTATATGAGATTTACTCAAACTCTAGTAAATAGAAATTATTATAGATTAATGGGCTCATTAACATGTTTAATAATTAGCCTCCATAATTATAAGAATTGGTGGTTACATGACCATATTAAATGTGGTCATTTAATGCATTCAAACCTGCCACTTAAATATGTCAAAGTTGTTACAAACATTTAATGTTCAAAACATTGTGTGTCAATCAATTTGTATACATTTTGTTTTTATAACTTTTGACATTATAAACCCTTCCTAAAATACATTAAGTTTTCATATTCAATGTTTATTCAAACCTGCCACTTGAATATGTCAAAGTTGTTAACATTTAATGTTCAAAACATTTTGTGTCAATCAATTAGTATACATTTCATTTTTATATGCGATTAAGTTTTGACATTGTGATTAAGTTTTGATATTGTAAACCCTTCCTAAAATACATTAAGTTTTCACATTCAGTTTTCACTTTCAAGAAATAAATAATAAAATTACCAACAAAAAATAAACAATATAATTTAATTTACAAAAACCTTACAACAACAACTTATATAAGAAAATGTATATAAACTTTACAACAAAAAGTAAAAAATAAACATTTAAAAGATACAATATTTCAGACACTATAACAAAAATTGCATCAGTGGCTGAATATTCTGGCTATGACAAAGGATGAGCAGAAAAGGTATCAAGAATGTGATCACAACTTGGATCTACAAAAACAAATGTATAGAAGTAAGAAAAACCTTCAAAAAATTTATTAAATAAAGTTATAACAAATACTAACAACTTTATATCAAATTTACATAATAAATTTTTTATAAATATTACATACATATTCTGGCAACACAAGTTGTTCAGCAGCGGTAGCAGCAGCTTTTTAGGCGCCGCAACGGTGTTTTCGACGGTGGCATCTCCGGGGTGTCGACAGATTCTCCGGCGGCTGTTAACAAATAATACACAAAAAATTGAAAACATAGATAGTTAGATCTACTAAAAAATTTTACACATCAATAAAAAAACCCTCAAAACATTATTAATAGTCATTGTGCTATTAAAACAAAAAAATACCTTAAAATTTGAAAGACCCTTTTTGTGGGCGTTTGTCTTGGTGGCTGTGGTATGTGGTGGTTGGTCTCTCGATAGAGGTGATGTTCAATGGTGGTGACTCCGGTGGCGCTGGTGTCGCTGTGGGGTGAGGTGCGGTGGTGTTAAGGTTTCAGGGTGGTGGTCTCACTGTGGTGGTGAGGTGGTGGTGTCGCTGTGGTAGTGTCCCTGTGGTGGTGTCGCTGTGGTAGGTTTCGTAGTGGCGGGATGCGATGGTGGTTAGAGAAAGATAAGAGGAGACAGATGTGTGTGTTTTTTGTATGTGTGTTTTATTTGTTTGATATGTGATTGTTTGGTGTGTGTGTTGGCTTTTATAGGAGTTGGGTTAGACTGTTTCAATAGTTTCCAAATATAATCAATTAGTTTTGATTGCTATTAAACATTTATTTTTATAGATTTGACTGCGAGTAATTATTTTTACCAGCTGAATGCTTTGAAGTTTTGATATTGATTGCCATTAAACATTCCCTTTTATAGATTATGTTTTTAGTTTTTCACTTTTTAAGATTTGAGGCAAAATGCTTTATATATTAATATAGATAAAACATAAATGTGAGCACCATAGTTATGTGGTACCTCTAACATGCTCCTAAAGTCTCGTTTATGTTCTTATATACGTCACTCACCTTGATTAGCTTGTAACATACCTCGAGCTCTAGTAAACGTCCTCGGCCAACCTATATAACCTAAGAATATGTAAATAACCCAATGCTTACTTAGTTTAATTCTTAGCTTGCCATAAACAGGCTTAAATGAGAACTAAGCCATAAGGGGGTGTTTGGTTCGTAGCTTATGTAACCACACAAACACAAATGATGTTATGTTACCTTAATAAGGTACCTATCACATAACCAAGCTCTTATACATGATTACAAGTGTTCTTAGTGATTTCTTAAAAATCAAAACTTAACATAATCATGTAAAATTCTACAAAAACCCACATATGGCTTCAAGATACAATCTATAGACATTACCCACTATTAGGTAATCATAAAACATGAATTCAAGAACTTGAGAAATGATTTTACCTCGAATTGATTGATGGAAACCCTACAATTCATGTTTTTAAGCTTATATGTGGTGATATCTTGCTTAATTCTTGCTTAAAATTAATCTTGAATCAAAACCCTAGAAATTTGTTCTTGTAAGTGTGTATGCCGTGGTGTTGGAGAGGAGGGACAAGACACAAGTATTCTGCTAAGTTCCAGATTTGGATAAGGATTATATGAGTTCTAACTCAAGTTTTACCTTTTTGGCAAAACTAGTCCCTGGTAGTAAAACTATTGCATGGAGAGTCCTTATTCCCTAGAAGCTAATTTCGTAGGAGGTCCTTTAGGCTAACAAAAGTATATTAGAATGTAGAAAGTCAACTAGGAAGAGTATAAATTAGTAATAAATCATTACCGTGAGCACTGCACTACTTCTTGGGTCTAGAGGTAGTTCAAACAAATGGAGGAATCTTTATGTCACAAAAGAAATATGTTGAAGATACTCTACAAAATTTTAACATGGTAGGATGCAAGATAGTTGTTACACCAATGAATATCAGTGAAAAGGTTAAATCATAAGATGGAACGGGAATAGTGGATGGAAGCTTATTCAGGAGTTTGATTGGAAGACTATTGTATTTTAACTCATTCGCGTCCTGATATAAGTTATCGTGTTGGTGTTCTATCGCACTTTATGCATAAACCATCCAAACATCATTTTGGTACAACTAAGCGAGTACTTCGATATCTAGCTAGTACAAAGGAATTTGGTATCTATTATTGCAGAAGAAAGGATATGAATCTCATTAGATTCACATATAGTGATTGGGATAGTTGTGTGGAAGATAGACGAAGCACTTCTTGTCATTGTTTTATTCTCGGAATCACAATGGTCTCATAGAGATAAAAAAGGAAATTGTATCCTTGTCATCCATCAGGGCCGAATATATAGCAGTCATAACTTCAGCTTGTCAAGAAATGTGGCTAAGAAGAATCTTGTGTGACTTGGGACAAGAACAAGCAAGAGCAACAAACATCTTTTGAGACAACAATTCTGTTATGATGCTTTCAAGGAATCCCGTTTATCATGGTCGGACTAAGCATGTCGAAATCAAGCATCATTTCATATGCGAGTTGATTAAGAAACAAGAAGTTAACTTGAACATATGCAAAACTGAAGAAAAGCTTGTTGATGTGTTCACAAAAAGCTTGTCATAGTTAAAACATAAAGATCTATGCTCAAAACTAGGAATCTCTAAGTTCGAATGAAGGGGGTGTGTTGAAAGTTACTGTCATTTAAACTTTTATCAGTTACTAGAATAAATGGTGGTGTTAATCACATTAGTTGAGCTCATGCCTGGTCTTTAGCTAATCTATATTAAGAGTTATTATTTACTTTAAGTTCTAGTTATGTCTTTAAGTTTGTAACAGTTGATCTATAGCCTATTTGTGGGCCCTTCTTGTTTGCTAATAGTCATCACAAAGTTACAACAACATATGTCACATGTTCCTTCTTTATTAGATCAGTAAAATCTCATTGTTTTTATCTCTATTGTTCTTAGCTCTGTCATACACTCCAACAATTTTCTCACATGCTAATCCATCAGGCATTGATTTAGTTGAGAAAATGTTAACGTTTGATATGGCCAAACAAATCACAGGTATTTAACACGTGTCAAAAAAATTAGATGTTTTAAGGGTGGCAATACCCATATGTGGTGAATGGGAAATTTTGGTTATATTTTCTCCTTAACAGATCAAAAAAGAGAATATGAATACTAAAGTTAGCTAAAACTGAAACAAATCAAATGGGTTGAAAACTCTCCAAAGTATATAACTCCTAAATACAGTTTTTAGAATAGTTTTTTTAATATTTTTATAAAAATAAATGACTCGCTATAATAAGGAAAATTTGGTCAAAGGGTGTTAAGGTCAACCTAACCTCATGGCCGACTTGCCCATATTGCCACCTCCATTATATATTCATCTACGTCTAAACTTATATAAAATTGAACTAATTATGTCTCTTTACTATAGTCAAGGAGGCACTTGCACATCCTTGCCTTAAAAGATTACACTACTTTAATGATGAACCAATCTGTCTGAATATTTTCTATTTTGAATTTAAGCAACAGGTTTTAGGGGAAGAGCAGATCAAAGACTTGATCTACCAAGAGGAACTAGCACATGTCACACCCCCAAACGGGGTCTGGACGGAATACATGCCCGAGGGCGTGACATCTTAATATTTTAAACTCAAGGCAAAGGGAACGACCACTAATGGATGTTTGAAAATCATAACTCATTGTATTTATTAAAAATGGATAAGTCTTACAAGAGTTCAAATGAAATTAAACATTTCAGAAGCGTAATTAGGTTTTCAAAAGGCAAAGAGTATAAATGATAAGAAAAGTATTGAAACGTGATATCATATTTCACGTAGACTCCACATAGCACATTAGAGAAGTCCAAAGCTAAGCACCTGAAAAATTTGCTTAAAACGTCAACAGAAAGTTGGTGAACTCATAGGTTTAATTAAAGTGTAATTAGAGTGGACCACAAGTTTTCAAAACGTATGACTATTGTAACATAAACAATATCCGTCAAAAGTATTTTGTTGCGCTAAGCTCATGACACCGAAGCCTTAAGTATACGTTGTTTACAAGTTGGTTCCCCAGTAGGTGCATTGCCAAACACCTAGAGTTCCTCAAATGAAATGCGCCCCTTTACATGGTAGTGCATTATTATCTACCCGGACGGGGATGTTCAATCCCAATAGATCTATTCACAGAATTCGCGCTTACTCGACCGACACATCCGATCAAGAAATTAACGGTTCATGATAGTGGGGACTTCATGGCAATATGGTAACTTAGGCTAATACGTAATCAAGTAAGAGTTAGGAAAGTACTTATGTCCAAAGTAGAAGTAACCATCGTATTTGTAAAGGCTTTATGTACTTGAATCCATAAGTAAAACAAGTATGATATCAATCATGTAAACGAGTTTGTAAACGAACATATAAACGAGTTTGAAATCAATAATGTAAACGAGTTTGTAAACTAGCATGCTTCTCACACCAAAAGTTATGAAGTATATATAAAACAAGTAAAACGTGGAGCTATGAACTCACCTTGATTTGGCGAGGTGAAGTAGTGAAAAGGCTAGAAGAAAGATCACACAAAATAGAACGACGGTACTCGAACTCTAACTCGAACTAAGTAGTATAGGTTTCGATTTAGAATTGGAATAATAGAAAAATGATGATAATGCATAAGGGTTTATCAAAATACTTTTGTTAATGTTTTCTAAAAATGGAACATTAGTAATCGTATTGTGGTTGTAACGTTTGACTTGATAAGGTACATCGTAATATTAAGTATATAATACTACATAATAAAAATCAAGTATATATATACAAATATTTTGACATCTTACCCATTCCCTTATAACTAGCTAATATGTTTTAACATAAACATTTTCTAATTATTTTCTAAGTGTATAGGTTTTATAGAAATTTCGGCATGACCCGTTCATGTTTACACGTTTTCCCAAAGTCATAGACTTTATTCAAATCAAATCTAAATCACTTTCAAAGATATATTTTGCAAATCGCAATCTACTATACTATCAAATCCCTTAATAATTAAGTCGAAAATTCTATTAAATACTTATTGGGCTTTTAGGCCCAATAAGCCTAAATAGATGATCCGAAATACGAAAAGTTCAAAAAAATCAAAAAACTAATATCCATGTTAAGATATTATCAAATAAGCTCTACACGAGTTTATCCAATAAGCTACACCGTAGGCTTAAAGCCGTGGTGTGTTGTCTCATATTGGGTCGTGGCCTGTTAAACCAAATAAGTAGGTTTAGGCTTATCTATTAAGTCCGATAAGCAACCTTGTTGACAAAATATAATGCCTAAAAACATTATTAATATTTTTTACGTTTTTACGTTTTGATAATCACAAAATATAAAAACGTTCAATGTAAAATTAAACGTAAACAAGTAATTAGTAGTAAATTTTTATTTTGATAATTATATCACTTAAAGGTATGAATAAATAAATGCTTAATGCATTTTATGATCAAAGGAAATTTTTATTCAACCTCAAACTTTTATAAAATGTTGTAAACATTTTTATAAACATTACAAAACATTTTCTACAATTAAAAGAAATGTTTTATTCAAAATAAACATTTTGAAATTCAAATTTTCAGACCTAAAACGGCTAGAAAAGTTCCAGAAAATCCCCCCTACACAAAAGACAAACTGGGGAGGCCCTAGTCTAGGGCGGCCCCCTTAAATACACGGGCGGCCCCCTTAATTTTAAAGGGACCGCCCACCTATTTAAGGGGACCGCCCCTAGGTAGACGCTCCCCCAGTTTGTCCTATAAATACTGGACTTTTCCCCACTATTTTCTCACCTTTTGCACTCATTCTTTCTGCCCAAAACAGCCCACATATCCTCTCTAAAATCCTTTGATCATTTAATCATAAAGCTTTGTTTCCAAGTGATCCAAGCTTAATTCCTCAAGTGCAAGAGAAGAATACTTCCATCATCAAGTGAAGAAGTATTACACCTTTATGTGTTGTTGCAATCTTATTTCATTCATATCATAACTTGTAAATCTTTTGTAAATCTTGTAAAGTTGTGTATGTTGGGATTTAGAGCTTCTACACTTAGTACTGCTAATAGTTATAGCTAGTACTACCAGTACATTGCTAGTACTGCTAGTTATAGTTAGTACTGCTAGTTGTATATTAGTACTGTTAGTTAGTACTACTTAAGTGATATGCATGAGATATATTAGGAATAGATATGCATGATCACTTAATGCGTTTTGTAAGCTCATTAGGGTTTCCTTAGTGTATAAACGGAACCCTATGGCACTAGTTAGAGATATAATTTTCATAAATATTCATAGTTAGTAATCTGTAACCTAGCAGATTAATAGTAATCTAAGTTTTATTTTATTTATTGTTCTTCTTAGCAATATAAGTTAGTTTCCGCATAGCTTATATTGTTCATAGTCATTTTTTCTCTTGTAGTTAGTTTGGATCTATCCAGATTGGCTACCACCCTTAACAAGCTAAAAAGATATATTCAGACTGGGATCTACAAGTGGTATCAGAGCTTGTAGAGAAACTCTGAGTAAGAAGAATCAAAACACATCAGTTATAAACCTTTACCTTTCTGATCTATTTAATGGCAGGATCAGATGATGAAAATCCACCACCACCACCTCCACCACAAACAACAACACAACAATCCCCTCACACTGTGTCAACCATTAAACTCCCTATTCTGAAGAAAGGTGAGTATGACATTTGAGCCATGAAAATGGAACATTACTTGAGCTATACAGACTATCCTATATGGGAAGTTATACAAAAAGGAAATGGTCCTATAAGTGTCTCAACAGATACAAATGGAGTAATAAAGGTTTTGCCTCCTAAAACTGTTGAAGAAATTTTAGCTAGAGAAAAAGAAAGAAAAGAAAGGACCACCTTTCTTATGGCTTTACCAGAAGATCATTTAGCAAAATTTCACAAGATGACTGATGCTAAAGAGATGTGGGATGCTATCAAATCCAGATTTGATGGCAATGATGAATCAAAGAAGATGCAGAAATACATTTTAAAGTAACAGTTTAAAGGCTTTTCTGTATCCAACTCAGAAGGACTGAACAAAGGTTATGACAGGTTTTAGAGTCTTCTGAGTCAACTTGAGATTCATGGTGCAGGTGTCTCTACTGAAGATGCAAATCAGAAGTTCCTTAGGTCTGTACCTTCTTTTTGGTCCCAAGTATCCTTAGTCATGAGGACCAAGCCAGGAGTGGACAGTCTTAGTTTTGATGATCTCTATAACAATATTAGAGTCTTTGAGTCTGATGTTAAAGGCTCTACTAGATCATCTTCTAGTGCACAGAATGTCATCTTTGTTTCTTCTGAAAGCACTAGTAGTACTAATGATGTTAGTACTGCTTATGGTGTGTCTACTTCTTCTGGCTACAACCCACAAAGGGAAAACTCTTCATCATACACTGATGAACTCATGTACTCATTCTTTGCTAATCAATCCAGTGATCCACAATTGAATCATGAAGATCTGGAGTAGCTTGATGAGTTTGATTTAAAAGAGATGGACTTGAAATGGCAAGTAGCCATGATTTCAATGAGAGTGAAGAAGTTGGAGAAGCAAGTCAAGACAGGCAAAGCTAGGAGAAGAACAAAGATAGTTCTTTCAGAAGATGAAGCTATAGAGGAGGATTCTTCCAAACAAGGGAGGAGTTTGATTGAAGAATTAGACATGGATGTTGATTTTTCTTTAGTTCCTCCACATGATGTAGAGATTCAGGAAAAGATTAGTGATGATACTAAAGTATTGCTAGAAGAGGAAGAGACTACTGAATTAATAGAAGAACCTATTGAGCTTGTGGAAGATCAAGGAAGTGGTAAAAAGGGGGAACAAGAGGTTACTACTACTGATACTGCATTTAATACTGCTAGTGTACCATTTAGTACTGCTAGTGCAACTCCTGAGGTTAGTACTACTGCTGAAAGTTTGGTATATATAAGAAGGAGTGCAAAGAAGAAGAAGGATAAAGGCAAGGTAATCGTGATTGAAGATGAATCTGTTCAAAAGAAGTCCAAGAAGCAAGTGCAAGAAGAAAGGCTTGGTTATGAAGAAGCCATTAGATTACAAGAACAGATTGATGAGGAAGAAAGAAAAAGGATTGCAAGAGATGCTAAAATTGCCAAACAATTGCAACAAGAATATGATAAAGCTAGAAAGAAAGAAGTTATAACTGATGTTGATATTGCTCATGTCATTGATTTGAATGATCTTTTTGTTATAAGGCATCATGCTCTTCAAAATAGACCCAGATCTGTAGCTGAAGTAAGAAAGAAAATGATGGTATATTTGAAGAATCAGGGAGGCTACAAGATGAAAGATTTCAAAGGAATGAGCTATGATGATATAAGACCAATATTTAAAAGAGTATGGGATCAAATTCATTCATTTGTGCCTATGGATTCTGAAGAAGAAGTTCAAAGACTAAAAAGAGCAGATCAAGATGCTGAAGCAAAACCTGCTAAAAGACAAAGAACTGAAGAAGTTTCAGAGTCAGTTCAAGAGCAAACAAATGAATTGTCTCAAGAATAGCTGAATCAAATGGTAATTATAGTTCCAGATGAAGGTATAAATGTTGAAGCTCTTCAAACTAAATACATAATAATTGGATGGGAAGTTCACTCTGATGACACTATACAATTTTGGAAAATCATCAGAGTAGGCAATCACACAGAGGTGTATCAGGTTTTTAAAGACATGCTTAAGAATTTTGACAGGGATAATTTGATCAAATTATAGAGCTTAGTTCAAGAAAGATACAACTCATCAAGACTTACTGAAGATAAAGAGATATAATTATGGGTTGAACTAAAGATGTTATTTAAACCAGATGTAGAAATTTTTTTAGAACTCCAGAAATATATACATAATCCTTTGAAATGGTGGTTATATGATATGTGTGCAGTTCATCATGTATCTACAGAGAAAGGACAAGATATATTCAGGCTGGTTGAAAAGGATTATCCACTGACAAAGGGACTTGCAACTTTGATGCTAAGTAACAAGCTAAGAGTGGATCAACAGTCAGAGATGCCAGATAAGCTTTTGACAAAGATCTACAATATAGCAAACAAACTAAGGAAGTAAAGTGTTTAGAAGCATCCTCTACGGAGTACATCAGAAGAAACTTGAGATTTAATGGTAAATTACAAGTTTAGGGGAGGATTGTTAGGATTTAGAGCTTCTACACTTAGTACTGCTGATAGTTATAGTTAGTACTACCAGTACATTGTTAGTACTGCCAGTTATAGTTAGTACTGCTAGTTGTATATTAGTACTGTTAGTTAGTACTACTTAAGTTATATGCATGAGATATATTAGGAATAGATATGCATGATCACTTAACGCGTTTTGTAAGCTCATTAGGGTTTCCTTGGTGTATAAAAGGAACCCTATGGCACTAGTTAGAGATATAAGTTTCACAAATATTCATAGTTAGTAATCTGTAACCTAGCAGATTAATAGTAATCAAAGTTCTATTTTATTCATTGTTCTTATTAGCAATATAAGTTAGTTACCATATAGCTTATATTATTCATAGTCATTGTTTCTCTTGTAGTTAGTTTAGATCTATCCAGATAGGCTACCACCCTTAACAGGCTAAAAAGATCTATTCAGACTGGGATCTACAAGTGGTATCAGAGCTTGTAGAGAAACTCTGAGTAAGAAGAACCAAAACACATCAGTTATAAACCTTTACCTTTCAGATCTATTCAATGGCAGGATCAGATGATGAAAATCCACCACCACCACCACCACCACAAACACCAACACAACAAGCCCCTCACATTGTGTCAACCATCAAACTCCCTATTCTGGAGCTTGCTAAAGACCGTACAAATCCTTTTTAAGTTTATAAACATAATTTGGTTTCAAATGAATAAACCCGTAAGGCTTGAGCAATGTTAATCTTGTTGTATGAACATTTAGAAAAGGCCACTATGCCATCTTGGGTACAATTTAAAATAGTTTGCACAAGCAATAGCAAAAAGTATTCGGATAGACTCTAATCTAACTACCGGTGCATATGTCTCATCGTAATCTATACCTTCTTGTTGATTATAACCTTGTGCTACTATTCTAGCCTTATTTATAGACACAATACCATTTTCGTCTAACTTATTCATATACAACCATTCAGTTCCCATAATTGATTCATTCTTAGGTAAAGGTACTAAATCCCAAACATCGTTAGCTATAAATTGATTTAGTTCCTCTTGCATAGCTATAACCCAACTTTCATCTCCTAATGACTCATTGACATTCTTAGGTTCTATGGTCGAGATGAAACAAAAGAAATTACTTTGGTTTTAGGCTTGTGATGAGCGTTGTAAATCCCTATTATAATTTTATTAAACTCCTAGGACAGGTATTAAAACCATTGTAGTGTAGTATAGGCAAGACACATAGGTTGTTATCGTTCTATAGGGGAATAGCACTGTGAAGGTCCAAACTAAGTATAACTAAGATATAAGAGACTGAAAGAAGATTATTTTTGTATTTTTATATTTTATGAAAGCAAGTAAAATCTCGGTTTTTGAAGAGGTTGGTTTTAAAACTAATATCTAATTAATTAAACTAATCTAATGATAAGAATTCGTATAATAAGGGAGTAGTGTTTACTTAATCATGCATGATCTTTGGATTTACTTTTCCCTAAACTCTAATACCTTATACCATTGTGATGTATATGTAAGTATTTTCGAGAAGCATGACGAATTACACGAAAATGCCATCTACGTGATAACTTGCTAGGGCAACACACATGCAAGGTAGTATGAAGATGATTACATGGCCCTAGGGAGATATACACGCATTAAAATACTTAAAGGGGATCATCCACATATGGGTAAGTTAGTATAAAGACTATTATCTATGGAATCCTTTCTACACAATCACGCCGCTCTAGATCTGCGATACAATTAAGTAACTAGGGTTCTAGAGTCTACAAAAGACACATTCAACAAGAAGCAACATATAGTTAGTTCCTAATATCAATTCACATGCAATCATAAGCAAACACTTAATGGATCTAGCCTAGCATGTTCAAGATAGAGGAAGCACAAATATCAATAAAACAATAAGACATATTAAAAGATAAGGGATAAAAGAACTTCACTATATTGAATCAAGCAATTAGGGATGATATAGTGTTAGGATCTCATATTTGATGATTACAAAACTACATATGCATAAATAAAGAAAGATGAAACAACAAGGACTTAATGTGATAAATTAAGTTAGCTTTCTATGTAAGCTAGGTTTTTTTGTAAACCCTCTATATAAAGAGTATTAGAGGCGTCTATTTTACATATCCATCATAGTTAGATCTTTCCAATAAGAGTCTAGACACACCAAAGAAAGTGTGTGTATTATTAGTTAGCTTATTAGTTAGTTTATTAGATAGTTAGTGTAGCTCAAGGATTGTGGATCTGGTTTCAGTTTGTAACCATTTATTCTAATCAAATTAATGGAGGCCTGAATGTTTAGTAGTAAAACCTTGTTTAACAACATTACTGTTCTTTATAATTTCCGTTGTGCTTATTAATGTTGTTTGTAAAACTAATCTTGGATGGGCAAAACAATCTTCATAATTGGTATATCAGAGCGGGTTGCTCTTGATATCTAGGGTTACAAGGTTTTTAATTTCGTGTTTATTTTCTGTTTTTAAGTCACCAAACCCTAATACAGATAACAGAATATAAGGTTTATGGTTTCTCTTGTTTAAGTCACGACAAGGTTTTGAAGACACATGGTGTTTGGTTCGTGGACAAGAATGAAGAATGTTTTTGATTTTGGTTTGGTTACTTCCTGTTCGTGGGTTTTAAAGTTAATGAAGAATGACTTTTTGTTGATCAGTTCTAAGGGCAGATTGTGGTATTGATGCTAATTGGATTTGATGTTCGTTTGTTAAGACATATGCGGGCATGGTGTCTTTTGGTACATTTATATAAGATTATTTACACTACTCATCTAAGTTTTGTTAATACTGCTCATTATATTATTAATACTGCCCAAGTTTTCAGTGTAATGCTGACATATTTTTGTACTATATCTCACAGGCAAACAGCGTTGAGTACACAATAGGCGACAGGATTAATGTGTCACTACGAATGGGAGGAAGGAAAACACCATTTAGCAACAACTTAGTGACAAAAAAAAGTGTCGCTAATATACATGGGAGGAAGGAGTACTCTTATTAGTGACAAATCTGAGACAGTCTTGTGACAAGTAATGCGTTGCTAAATGGAGTAAGTTAGTACTGCTGCCTTTTAATATTAGTATTGCTACCCACTTTTGGTCGTTAATACTTCTGAGCTTATGAACGTATAATATTGCTAGCTTTTAATTATAGTCGGGCTTAAATACAATCGGCTGTTAGAGTCCCACTTGTGGCATTTTCATTTCTATGTTGTAGCAAGCCAAACAAATGAGGTCAAATTTGGGTCATTGGTTAGGGCTTGCACTGATATTGTAATGATGGGCTCATTATGAAATATTGGGCTAGTGTGATTTTGGTTGTATATTATATTAATAAACATGGGAAATTACAATTACACCTTTTAGCATGTATTACTGCTGGGAAATTATTTCTTACTACTAGCATTGTTTCAAAGTAAGTTTGGTTTTTTACTAGTGGATATGGATACGAGCTTGTTAAATGTTTAGATTCGGTTACTACTTTTGGAAGCTAAATAAAGATAGTACTGCTAGCGTATAGCAGTTAATACTGCTAGGCTTCTATTGATTTTTAGTACTGCTAGAGTAATTTAATACTGCTAGCATTGTCCGATGTTGGACAACAGACGCATTTGGATCTCGGATAGAACTGTTTTTAACAACAGTTTATTCTTAATTATTTATGGCTCGTGTTGGATTTATTGAAAAGGTGATTACGAAGACAATTGAATATTGCTTATTTGATGTTGTAGTTAAGTTTCACTGATGCGTGTTCTTATTATATCTGTATGAGGTTTCAAACGTTTGAAGATTACTTGTTCGTGGTTACAACGGATGTGACAATGACTTGTCATAATTTTGCAATGTTGTTTTGTGATTTTTCTTCATGGTGGCAAAGCTCACATTTTGCTATTCCCTTTAGTTATGTGTCTCATAGAAGATGAGGATATTTCTCAAGAGATCGCAATCTACTTATATTTCATAGATTTATTTATAAGTTCGACGTCACGTGGATAGTACAAGACATAAGATATAAGTTTGGGAGATTCTACTTCTTCATTAATTGATGTTACTTAGTTTTCTTCTTCAATGAAGAGTTCGCGATTCATGAGAGGTCAAAACATATGTGGTTTCTGGGGGAAGCTTTGAAGATTGTTTCATTCATGAAGATTGTTTTGTAATATCAAATAGGGGAAGATTGTTGGGATCTCAGATTTGATGATTACAAAACTACATATGCATAAATGAAGAAAGATGAAACAACAAGGACTTAATGTGATAAATTAAGTTAGCTTTCTATGTAAGCTAGGTTTTCTTGTAAACCCTCTATATAAAAGGTATTAGAGGCGTTAGTTTTTACATATCCATCCTAGTTAGATCTCTCCAATGAGAGTACCAAAGAAAGTGTGTGTATTATTAGTTAGCTTATTAGTTAGTTTATTAGATAGTTAGTGTCGCCTCAAGGATTGTGGATCCTTGTTATAGTTTGTAACCATTTATTCTAATCAAATTAATGGAGGCCTGAATGTTTAGTAGTAAAACCTTGTTTAACAACGTTACTGTACTTTATAATTTCCGTTGTGCCTTTATGTTGTTTTTAAAACTCATCCTGGATGGCAATAAAACGATTCTCATAATTGTTGGAATTCTTGATTTGATGATACAAATGAGCAACAGAATGAAACAAAAGGATCAAAGTCGTTATTATGAAACTTTACAAGCTGGTGGAGATATATGAAGATTTGGTCAAATATTCTACAAGATGATGATTAGGAAACATCTTAATGAGGTTTAATGTAATTTAAATAGTTTCCTTATCTATTAATTTACTTCCTTTGTAAGTCATGATCTCTCCCTATATAAATAGATCATAGACATAGGTTTTAGACATATAGCAGAGTCGACTGATGAGAGTCGAATAGTAAAAGGTAGTCTATAATCTTGTTGTGTAGACTCTAGGTTAGATTATAGTTAGTAACCCCAAGTTATAGTTGGGGTAATAGAGAAAACATATGAATAAAGAAAGCCTTGTGATAACATTGATTGTGTTCTTATAATTGCCCTATGCATATTCAATCATTGTTATTGTTTATCCTAGATATAAAAGATCTAACTAATCTGAGCTTAAAACAATCTGTAGCTATTGGTATATGCTTGTTGAGAAACTCTGAGTAAGAAGAATCAAAATAGATCTGTTATAAACCTTTACCTTTCAGATCTATTCAATGGCAGGAGAAGATGAATTCCATGATGATAATCCACACCACCCCCATACTAGTTCACCTAACATATCATGCCCCTCACCACTCTGTTTAAACTATTATAACTCCTTATTCGTAGAAAGGTGAGTGATGACTATGGGCATGAAAATCGGAAACATTAATTGGGTTTACAGATTATCTATATGGGATGTCATACAATAGGGAAAATGGTCCAGTCAATGTCCCAATATAATTTGGACCAATAGGAATTTAATATTAATAAATAATTTTATTTAAATAGAAAGGGTATAATAGTAAAATGCATTTTCACCTTCTTTTTAAATTTTCTTAATTAAAAACGTTTTTTTAAACCCTTTAATTTTCAAAATTAAAAAAATATTTTTTTTAATTCTATATTTTTTTTCAGCATACATATTTTCAGAAAAAACTAGTGCCTATATGTTTTTTAATATTGTTAATTTCATATGTTTTAGCGCATATTTTTTTTTGCTTATAATGGTAATTGCACATATGTTTCTAGCGTACATTCTTTAATCTTCAAACTTCATAACCAAAAACATAAATACATATATGTAACCTCTAAATTAACAAATTAAGAACATAAATATCATTATTTTTGTTTGATATTAAATAAAATACAATTCAAAATAAAAGTATTATCAAAATCATTACAACATATACGCACGTCTTCTAAAAACATATATGCACGCCTTTCGAGAACATATGTTATAACACCCCGTGTTTTAGGGTCATTGACGTCGTCAATAAATTCACTAAGTATTTTTAGTAATGTACGCGTTTGCTTTAAATTGTAATTGTTAAGTTAAATCGCGTAAGCTAAAAATAATCATTCAATGTAAACGGGCATCAAATAATTAAATATTTACCTCAAGCAAGTGTTAGGTAATTATTTTGAGGATAATTATTAACTTTGTTCATTTTATTTTTATTGGTTACGTAAAGTGTTTACGTTTCGCGATAAAATACGTTTAGGCATACCCGGAACCACCAAAACTTTTCTACGCTTCAAAAAATACCCACAATTGTACCCAATACCCAAAATTTACTAAATATCATCATATATATAATACCATGGCTGGATTCATAGAGATATACACAAGAAAATATCTCAAAGTCTTGCAACTTGCTATGTACATTCAACAACTAGTAAAGACTTATGACTTTTACAAGGCAAGACCATACCTTGACCAAGAAGACTTCCATGTTTTACTCATCTTGTCTTGTACTCCTAATAGTGTCTTTGACTAGTCCTACATATACATCTCTTATACATTGCAAGTAGTAACATATACAACACAAAACACTTAAGAAAAATCAAACCATCTCTCCCTTTTTCCTCCATATAAGCCACGACATCAAACACCCTCTTTATAAAATCCATAGCTTGATTTTACAAGACCATACAAGCATTCACACATCATTCCTATGATAACCTAAGGTGTTTTGAAGGGTTGGTTAAAGGTTTACAAGTATTGAAGCAAGAAAAGCAAGATTAGGGTTTCTAATTGGAATTAGGGTTTTCAAGTTGTGCAAGCTTTGGTTTATCATCTAAACTAGGGTTTAGATATTGTGGTTCATCATATTACATCATATTAAGGTCATCTAAAACCCTTTATGTCTTTACATTTATCATTTTATGTGTATATAAGTTCTTTATAGCAAAAATCACCATTTAGGACTTTTAAACATGTAAAAAGAGTTTTTACTTGTGATCATCATTTGGTACACTTTTTCATATGTTATGTGATTGGTAATATCATGATATAATGGGATTATAAGTATTGTAACATGTTGGTTAAGTGTAAAAATGTATATGTATAAACTAGTAAGTAAAGTTACATAAGAAAGTTTATGATTTAATAGCCTTGTTAAGAACTTGTTAACTTGGACAAATGGACAAATGATGGACCTATGGACTATATAATATATATGACATAGTATATTAAGAGTTACAAAGGACTTGTGGTAAATTATGAAGTTAAAAAGTATATAAAAACAAAGTTATACAAATAAACTCAAAAGGATATTTAGGGACTGTTTTGGCACGAAATTTTAGGCATGGATTTTATATTTTATAAACATACTACGTCTCATGACGATTCCGGGCATATAAGGAACTTGAAAAACGGATTAATAACGAAAAAGATACGTAGTTTACGAGTTTTACGATAATAACCGGAGTTATAAAAGAATTTTTATAAAAACTTGTTATAAAAATTCTACAAACAGAAGGTTTGGTATTTTTATTAAATCACACATATATTTAGGATTCTAAAACAATAATAAACCTAATTTTTCAATTAAAATCGAAGAAGTTATGAATTACGCAAGTTTATATACTTAAAATGTATAAAAATACTTTTATAAAACTATTTTTATAAAAGTTATTGTTCATCTCAGGAACATTTGTTTTTGTAAACCTCGTAAATAAATAGAACTTTCAATTACGAGATCGTGCTAGAAAGAATTACTAAAAACGGAGCTAAAACGATTAAAATACGGCGTTTACGATAACTAATGTTTATAAAAGTAATTTTATAAACTATGAACAGTAAAATTTACTATTTAATCGGTTAATTTTATACTAAATATATAATATAAAAATATAAAATATAAAACTTCTCTTGTAGAAGTTATACGACAACCGCACATCAAGTTTTTGGCGCCGCCGTCTGGGGAATAGTTAGGCTTTGATCATAGTTTAGCTTAGTTCTACTTGCTTGAATCCTTTCAAGTAAGAATTTAATTTTCGCATATTAGCTTTCTTGTAGTCTATCTTTTCTTCGTTATTTATGTTTCGTAAATCTAACACCATGACACATAGCACCGTTAAAAAGTTAACGGAACCTCTCGACTAACCCGAAAGAGAAATTCGAAGGCTTAGGAGAGCTGCTTTGCGATCACATCAAAACGAATCTCTTGCTATTGCCGGAAGAAACCTCTTTGACGATGAAGCATCTTCGTCCAAGAACACCGAACCTAAACTGCCAACCCCTCCCAAGACCTTGAATGAACATTCTTGCCCCACATCCTCCGGTTTCCAAAATCCAATCACCGTTCCAACCGAACAAACCAGAAGAATCGTTGACTCACGCGGCATCTGGTTGATTCAAAATACATGCACTTTCCAGGGACTAAGAACCGAGGACCCTCTCCGCCATGTTAAACACTATCTAAGTATCGTTGATAACAAACAAGCTGACGGAGCCACAAGGGATACATCTAGGTTAAGATTCTTCCACTTCTCCCTCAAAGGAAAAGCGGTAGAATGGCTTGACAGAATACCCCCCACTCAAGTCACGACTTGGGAGCAGCTCGTGTCACGATTCCTCGACCATAGCTTTTCGGTTGGATGTACTTCGGCCCTTAGAGACTTAATCCTTCGATTCAAACAAGGGGACGACGAACCCATCAAAAGTGCCTGGATCCGTTTCCAGGACTTAATCAAACAAGTCCCCCATCATGGAATACAAAAATGGCTTCTGGTACAAATCTTTCATGATAACACATCCCAAGACGATCGTAGGAAACTCGACCAGTTTACTCAATTCCGCTTCCACTCTCTCACCGAAGAAGAAGGGTGGATTCAAATTGAAGAATATGTCCAATACCAAGATGATCTGTGGGATGACATGTAACCACCCATGAACATTTCCTCCATTTCGGAAACAATGCAACCCACATTCAGGGGGCGCCTAAAAAGGGCTTGCAATCAAATCTCCCACCTCGAAACACCTACTCGAGAGGTTGGGCTGAAAAACCCCTACCTAATCTGCGACTACTGTGGAGGATCTCACGAGGCCGATGAATGCAAGCAACTTAGTCAGGCTGAACAAGTATGCTTATCCGGGGGAGACATCTATAATGACCCTTTCCTTCCGAGGTTCTATCAGAATGACGATACCTCACCATAAGGGAACAGCAAACGTAAAGAAAAAAAGGGAGGATGGCCTCGAATGGATTGTCAGAAGTAAGTTTGAGGATGAGCTCGCCAACTTCATGCTCAAAAAAAAGTATCACATAAAAGGGATAGAAGACATGCTTGTCCAACACCGTAAGGAACTGCGTGAACAATACTCCCAAATACTCTTAACAATTAATAAAAGCAAAACTCCAAAACCTGAAGCACCAACCTTCG
>BQNB010003664.1:0-36845 GCA_026074375.1 Tanacetum coccineum | reverse complement strand
CCTAGTTAAATATCCCGCGCGTCACTTTTAAGTGTCGGGGTATATAAGGAACTTTTCCACTTGGAAAAGTTAGTTGTAATATCTTTTCTCTTTTCTCTCAATTCTCTCTCTAGTTTCTCTCTCTAAACAACTCATCTCTCTTTCTCATTTCTAGTCCAATTTCGTGATCTATTGTATGAAGTGAAGTGTTAACGGGATCCTACAGTTTTCCTATGATCTTGAGGCTCTTTTCTAACCTTCTAGGCTCCTTTATACGTCTCTTGGTCAACTTGGTGGTTTAGGGATTCACTTGCATACTTAAAATTGAGTTTTGGGTCGTCTATATATAGGGTCTGATAGTCGGTTCGATACGCCGTATCCACCGATGTGGGGTACGGCGTGTTGAGCTTTCTTGGAGTAAGAACCACGTTTGATATCTTCCAGAATATTTTATTACTATATTGTGAATACGGCGTATTGATGTCTCCTGGATACGGCGTATTGGGTCTCCAATCCTTCGTGGTTATTTGTGAAGTGTAGGCACGGATACGCCGTATCTTCTTGATGGATACGGCGTATTGAGGTAAAACCAGTTGATTCTTCTTCGTTGACCAAAGTATTATATACGGCGTATCGTTGATGTGGATACGGCGTATTCTTCAAAGTCAGGCAATGGTCTTTTGATTCGTCAAAGTCTTGGATACGTCGTATAGGTCTAGAATAATACGGCGTATTTGCTGTCAAATCAGTAGACTTTCTCGAACTCTTCGTTTATGCTCCAAAATGCGTGCCTTTTAGCATAACTTCACCAAGTACTCCATAATTACTGCAATTCTCAAATATAAACGATTAAGTAACAATTCTTTACAATAACTATACAAAATGGGTTAATAACATGGGATAAATGATGCTATAAAATAGACGTTATTTGATGTCATCAAAACCTAATGCTTCACTATAAATAGAAAGCATTCACAACTTCCCCAAGTAAGTTTATACACTTGGCATAACCATTACACGTAATAACTCCTACACACTACAAAGATTATTTGTTTAAGTGTTACTCAAGCTTCATAGTCTCAATCATATCATCGGGGCCTTACCGTTGAACATGGGAAACCAAACAATACAACCATCCCAAATCGTTCCTTAATCACATTTTACATACCACACGTAAACATGTTCCTAAATTATAACCTCCGTTTCCATAAGTTTCTTTGATTATGTAAGGTCCTTCCCGTGTAGGTCCTAGTTTTCTTTGAAACTCTACTTGCTTGCACTATTTAGCCGAATTACATATTCTATCGGCTTGAATGTAGAAGGTCAGACCCTTTTATTGTAATACTTCTCGAGCTTTTATTTGTAATTGGCTTCACAAACATAGTCTATTTCCCTTCTTTTATCAAGAAGGTTCAAGTTCTCTCTAAGTCTTTGATCATTTTAATGTGCTTTGAACCCTTGGATTCTTTCAGTACCCACACTTAGCTCTGTTGGAACAACTGCTTCTGAAGCGTAAGTGAGGCTAAAGGGGGTTTCCCCATGGCGAGACTTCAGAGAGGTTGTATGTGCCTAGAGCACTTGACGTAGTTTATCTACCCAACCATGTTGGCTTAACAATCTTATTTCCATTCCTTTGATCATGTCTCTACATGCACCACCCATTTTTGCATCCTTATGGCACCTTCAAAAAGGTGCAAGTAGTTATTTGTATCCCATTTCTCATTATATGATCCTTCGTGAGTAGACATATTAAGGTCATTTGATAGAGAATAATCCTTAATCCAACGTACGAAAGGTGTTTCAGAGCCCATTGACTCCAAGTATAAACCATTTTGGCCATATAATTTGTACACATGGACAAATTAAACATTTAGATAAGGTGTAGCTGGTTGTGCATAGTGGGATAGTTATTATATGACATAATCAAAGTTTACACAGGTTTATCACTATGTGGGTTGTGACTATTCATAGGTTCACTAGAAGTATAGCTAGGGGTAAGACTGAAATGAAGGGTACCTTCCTAAGGTTAGGTTCCCTCCCATAGGTGGTTTCTGATAGTTTAGAAGGGGATTATAATGCAAACTATCGATAGGTAAAGCATAGGGATTGGCATAATTATGAGGATATGACTGAGTATTTTGTGGAGCGTACATACCATTAGGCAGAGGATTCCCTCCCTAATTGATCAAAGGCTAAGTGCCTTTGTAATCAGAAGTGAGGGATGAATACAAAGGTTGCCTATTTTCACTCCTACAAAGGTGGGCTGCGAGAAAGGGAGGTAAGTTTACTCTTTAGCTTTCCCCATTCTCTATCCTTCTATCATGTTTTATTCACACCCTCTCCCTAGATTCACTTTATGATATGCTCACAAACGTCTTCGAACCCAACAACCCTTCTTCCTCACCTTTGAGTGTTCGGAGATCCAATTCTAAGAATTGGAGTGGCCTAATTAACATGTGTGCCTCTATTTCTTCATCATATTCCTCGTTATAATATTCCAACTCTGCTTAGACACAATTATTGCATGTTTTCCTTCTTTTTTCTCTCATCAAATACTCTAAGGCTTCAAAGTTGGCCTCTACGAAAGCAGAGCTAATCACATGTTTTGAATTAGCCGAAGTAAAGGCACGATTTATATGGGTGGTAAGTCACCCACATTTGGAACGGGTAGTGGGTTTAAGATTGAGAAACCCGGAGGGGGTGTGTCTTCTTTTCTTTCTTTCATGTCAGATAGTGAGTGGTGTTTGACGGTTACAAACTGATTGTACAATAAAATGCACTACCAAACCTTGCAATGATGATCAAAGGATATAGGGTTATGTGGTGACAGCCAAGTTGATAGTAACCTAAAATAATATAAATAGAAACACTACGTTAAGTGAAGCGCAGGATTTAGACCCTGCGAATCACCCCTACGTAAGAATAAGTATGTAATACGATTATTATATATGATAAAGTAAGGTATAATGATGTTAAGAATGTAATCAAACCTAAAAGATCTGCCAAGCTATTTATAGTGGATGGAGATAGGCTATGGCACGCTCCTGCACTTAAACCAGAGATCATGGGGTGTCTCTTGATTTTAGGTAAATGATGGATTTATGTCCCACGATCCCTATCTTTGTAGGAAAGCTTTGACAAGGTTTATGATCTTGGGTTTGACTTGGGCTTGTGAAACCTCTGTGATAGTATCTCAGAAGGGCATACCTTAGATGGTGTTGGGCTTCGATTGTTGACTTCACAATGTGGTCATTCTTGCTCGTGAATGAATTTACGCCAAAAGAGATTTCGAGAAGTTTACCAAATTGTTCGGAGTATAGTCGAATAAAATTTGAAAAAAGAACTTCAAACTCCTCAAAAGGTACCATCAAATATATAATGACATTTTTCTTTGTCAATGATAATATATTTATGTTTAGGGTTAAGTCCATGTACTTTCATAAAATTCCACATATAGGTAACGAACTTTCAAAAATACTTTTGTCACCCATGTACCTAGTATTTTTTTTCCGTTACCACCAATACCATCCCATTTTACAATGGGTTACCGGCTATTCTGGGTAACTTGTACACGTCATAAATTTTTTAAATACCTTTTTTAATTATCAAAATAAATATGAAACATACCCTACCTCGACCCACCCCTTAACCATATACCCTTTTTCCCTAATTTTAGTTAAATCTTGAACCTTAGTTCCCAAAATCTTATAAACCCTAATTCTCGAATTCCTTAACCCAAAATTCAGTTGATATCACAATGAGTAAAGGTAAAGGTATGTCATTTGTTATTATTTAAGGTAAAGGTATGTATTTTGGTAGAGCATTCGTGTAGTGTGCAATTCTACACAGGGTTTTGCAAGTAGATGCAAGTAGATAGAAGGTAAAGCATTTTTGGTCATTGTTGATGGGTATAATGATTTTCATTTACTAAAAAACTTTAAGGGTGCTTGGTTTAGAGAGCTTAGTCAGGTTATACAATGGTTGGTAAGGTTTTGTAATGGATTGATAAATTTGGAGCTTAGGCATGTAGATAGGATTATGGTTATATAAGTAGATGCAAGTAGATAGAAGGTAAGGCATTGTTGGCCTTTGTTAATGGGTATAATGCTTTTCATTTACTAAAACAGTTTAAGGGACGCTTGGTTTAGAGAGCTTATGCAGGTTATGTAATGGTTGGTAAGGTTTTGTAATGGATTGATAAACTGGGAGCTTAGGCAAGTAATGGATTGATAAACTAGGTTTTGTAATGCTTATTACCTCATTCTCATTGCTTTTATCCATTTTAATTTGCCACTCTTAATATACTCCTGATGGAATTATTGCATGCTATTACTGTCATTCTATTTAGTATTCCATCCTAATCATTTGTTAAATCCTCTATTTTGATTCTTTTTTTTCCAATTTTCCCATATTTCTTCATAGTATGAACACTTGAGCAAAGCTATCTTGTGTAGTTAATTTTCCAATATGCCAATCCTTTTTTTTACCAGGATACCATTTAACCAGTCTATCTTGTGTAGTTAATCTTTTAAGAACAGTCAGCCAAAGAAAAAGGAGTGTTTAGAAGTACAATGTGAGAAACATATAACCTTGTTCCATGCCACTTTTTCATAACTATGCTTCCAATCTTTCCACATTTTACTCACGTCATTTTATTATTGCATGCCATTAGTGTCATTCTATTATTGATGGAATTATTACGTGCCATTACTGTCATTCTTTTGAGTAACTGTTCTTAATTTGTTATTGCAGAAATCATTGCGCTTAGTTCTGACAGCAGCACCTCTTTAGAAAGCACCAGCTTTGAGCTAAGCAGCAGCTCAGATGATATTGTGTCTAGTAAGGGGCCATCCAAAGCAATTGTGTCTAGGAAGGAGCCATCAAAAGAATTGCTCAAATGGTACGAAGATGCCACGGACGAGGATGCCACATTTAAGGATACCACAGACAAGGATACCACGGACGATGACATTGAAGAATCTTTCTTTCCAAAGTCTAAAGGTAAAAATACACAAAGGACAAAATATCCAACTCCAACAGTCATCTTCAAAAGCCCTATTCCAATCATGAGATGTGTGCTTGGACTAGCAAATTTTAAAACATGGGATAATATTGTGAAAAAATTTGGAGTGAGGAAACCTGGAATTTGTGCAAACAAGGCAAAGGGGAAAAGAAAGGTTTGCAGTGGAAGCTGATGAAAGCATTTCATTATTTTGTTTAATTTCATCTAGTAGTTATCTTAAAACAATATTATGGTAACCTCTTAAGCTAATTTTTAGGCACTCTGACTTGTATCAGCTGGTTAAACCTAATTCTACTTTAGTAATGACAATTGTATGTAAATTAATAAAATTTCTAAGTTTAGATCTGTTTGTGCATCTGTTTTCATTAAATTTGTATTTTTAGATTCATTTGTATTTTTTTAGATTGTTTTGTGTTTGTGTTTCCATTAAAGGTTAAGTCAAAATGATACGGGTCATACATAAATTTTAAAAATACTTTTTGGGTCATACATGAAAAGGGGGGAAATGGGCCCAAATAGCTGAGAGATATTACCTATTTCGACAAGTTATAGCCGGTTTCATGGGTGATTATAGTATTTTTGAAAAGTTCGTTACTTATATATGAAATTTTGAAAAAGTACATGGGCTATATATGAATTTATTGCTTATTTGGATGCATTATTATTAAGATCAATAGTCTTTATGTTAATAAAAGGGTTTTAGCCGTACAATAGCAACGTACTTTCTCAAATGTTCCGTTTTGATACGTGAACTTTTTTTTGTTCCACTTAATGTAACAAACTTTCAAGTTTTGTGTTAATTTGCACCAACCTTGACTGGCAACCGGAAAAAAGTCTACGTGGCATGTTTAATACTTTCTCTAATGTTCCGTTTTGTACGTCAACTTTTTTCTAATGTTCCGTTTTGGTACGTGAACTTTTTTATACACACGTTTTTATACGCATGTTTTTATTACCTACTCACTTTTATACATTTTTAATTACATTGTATACACGATTTATGCACTCATTTTACACACATATTTTTATACACACATTTTTATACATATTTTTATACAAATATTTTTACACATACTATTATACACGTGTATAAAAACGTGTGTAAAAATGTGTACAAAAATATGTATAAAAATGTGTATAAAATGTGTGTATAAAAATGTGTATAAAAATGTGTATAAAAATGTGTATATAAAATGTGTATAAAAATATGTGTATATAAACGTGTATAAAAATGTGTATAAAAATATGTGTAAAAAAATGCGTGTACAAAAATATATGTATAAAATGTGTGTATAAAAACGTGTATAAAATGTGTGTATAAAAACGCGTATAAAAATGTGTATAAAAATATGTGTATAAAAATGTGTATAAAAACGTGTGTAAAAATATTTGTCTAAAAATATGTGTATAAAAATATGTGTATAAAAATGTGTATATAAAAACGTATGTATAAAAATGTGTGTGTAAAAACGTGTGTATAAAAATGCTTGTATAAAAATATTTGTATAAAAATGTATATATAAAAACATGTATAAATTTAAAAAATAATTATAAAAAAAATAAACAATCGTTAGTATAAATGACTAACGATGCAAATGTTCATTGGCTAAAAAGCCTAACGTCGCAAACGGTCGTTAAGTGGAACAAAAATATATGGTTCCGGTAAAACAAGTTTGATGGTGCAAATTAACACAAAATTTGAAAGTTCGTTACAGTAAGTTGTACTAAAAAAAGTTCACGTACCAAAACGAAACAATAGAAAAAGTACGTTGCTATTGTACGGCTAAAACCCTTAATAAAACCCTAGTTGGAACGAACTCAAGTAACTGTTTCACCTAAACGAACTATTGTAAAAACTAATAGATAATTAAAAAACAGAATTAAGATCACTTGCATACAAAAACTTTTCTTACATATTAAGTAATCAATTACATCTACTCATTTTTTTATATTAGATAACGAACCCACTTTTACCCTGTTTTTCTTATGTTAATGTCTCTTACACAATCGCGACGAGCATTTAATTATCTTTTTATAAATTGACACTTTAATATACTTTCGACAAACATATTTTGTCATTTTTTCACCTTTTTTTCGCTTTCGTTTTTCTTTTTCGTTGTTTAAACTTGCATGAAAAATCACATTTAACACTAATATAATATTCGAATATCTAAACATTTAATAAAATAAACATAACTTTTTCTATAATATTTTAAAAGTTTCACCGTTTTTTTTCTTGAAAACTAAACATTCATGGTTTTCCAACTATATTTAAAACGTTATATTTCGAATTGAAGATTAGTGCAGTTAAATCGTCAAAGTTGCATAAAAAACATAAAATCACATGTGATTTTTACCACGCATGATCCCAGTCACATGTGATTATAGAAGTTTTATAAATGAATTGCTATAATCTATAATTCAAATATAGTGTGTGATATATGGTTGGAAAGATATGAATGTATGTTTTCCATTGCAAAAAATGAAAAAGTCTTTGATTTATAGATAAATACTTATGTCAATTTTTATACAATTGTTTAATGTTTGAACTTCGATATTAGTGTTTAATTACATGTAATATGTCATGCCAATTTCAATACTTAAAAAAAGTGAAAAAGGGAAAAAACTCTTTTGTCGAAAGTATATGAAAGTGTCCGTTTATAGAAAGATAAATAAATGCTCGTCGTGATGCTAGAATTTGTTTTGTCTAACGATTAACGGTTTATAAGATATTCAAATTATAAAAAAATGATTGGAATTTGAATTCTAAATATAAAAACTAGTTAATCTTCTTTTTTTTAATGGAATAATAAGTAACTAAGATTTATTTTTGATAAGTTATAAACTTTTAGTATATAAGAGAAAAGTTCAACATAGACTAAAAATGGTTTAAAAATATAATGAACAAATCATGACCATCCACTTTCATATTTAAAAAAATATATTTCACAAACCATTAATCATTACGCAAAACGAATCATACCATCACTATGAGAATTAAATAATATTTCTATAGAGGGACACTTCTATATACTTTGGACGCACATTTTTTTGGGTTTTTTTAGCATCGAAATTTACATTATGAAAATTCACATGTACTTTATAGTTCATCTGTAATTTTAAAAATCACATGCGATTTATGGAAATCACAAGTGATTTGTGAAATCATGCATGATTTTCAAAAGAACACATCACAAGTGAGTTTTCCGGTCGGAAATTCAACACTAAAAAATTCAAAAAATAAAATTCGTCGAAAGTATATCGAATACTGAAGATAAAAACAACTAGTCGTCGCGATAGTGTACTTTTTGTCGCTTAACATTTTACCGTTTATAAATATTTTATATTTTTAAATAAGATGTGAAAAGTGGGGTTTTTATTTGTGAAAAAAATAAATAAGTAGGAATGGTTCATTAGATTTTTAAACAATTTTAGGTTAATATTGATTTTAAGTCCTCAAAACCCTCTTTATAATTTTTAGGATTTTGCTAATAACAACTCTATCTATGAGTGTTGTATAAGTTTTCTCTAATTAAAAACAAGTCCAATGGTGAACTAATCATTTCTATAAATACATGATTGCAGCACATATAAATATATAATTATGGTAAGCGAGTTTTAATAAGATACTATATATTAGTATTAACATACATGAAAATACTATTTAGTTATGGAATACTTATACAACACCCATGGGGTTGTTGTTAGCAAAAACCTTAATTTTCACAGAGTTTGATGATATATTCAGATTCTCCAAATCTAAAGTTTAATTCAATTAATAATTATCGCATCCTTATTGAACATTATTTAAGCATTATCATCATTAGTATTTTGAACATTATTTATTTAACAAAAAAAAAGATTAATTTTCATTAACGGAATATCAATATTAAAAGAAGAGTAAAAAAAATATCTCACAAAACAAAGAGAAAAAACAAAACAAAAAAAACTAAAGAAAAAACAAAAAAAAGAGTAAAGAGTGAAGAGTGAAGAGGCATTAAGAGGCATCAAGACCCCCCATCCACATCTAGTTGGTTAAGATATTTCAGCCTCTGACCGCGTCTGAACGAGAGAAAAAAACAAACGCTCTTAATGAGCCACATGTCTGAGCGCGTCTGAATGAGTCAGTTTAAGAGGCTATTAAGAGGCTCTTTATGAAAACAAACCACCACCCAGTCGTCGCGATAGTGTACTTTTTGTCCGCTAAACAATTAAACCGTTTATAAAATATTTCATTTTTAAATAAGATTGAAAATTGGGTTTTTTATTTATAAAAATAAAGTAAGTAGGAAATGGTTCTATTAGATTTTAAACAATTTTAGGTTATAGTGATTTAAAATCCTCCAACCCTCTTTAAAAATTTTGCGAATTTGCTAATAACAACTCATGAGTGTTTGTATAAGTTTTCATTAAAAACAATTCCAAATGTGAACTAATCATTTCTATAAGTACATGATTGCAACACATATAAATATATAATTATGGTAAGCGAGTTTTAATAAGATATATATTAGTATTAACATACATGAAAATACTATTTAGTTATGGAATACTTATACAACACCCATGGGGTTGTTGTTAGCAAAGACCTTAATTTTCAGAGTTTGATACATAATAACCGTTTTATTTAATTTTTAAATTAAATAGAACAGTTTTTAAAATAATAACCGATCTTTTTATTAAATTTCCCCTACTTCTCCGCCATATAAATCAGGTTTTAAGAAAACCACACTATATGAAATGATCTATATAAGCTATTGTGTAGTAGTGAAAAGAATGTACCTACATCAATAATTATAAAATATTGTCTCCATACTTGAATTGAACAGTTAGAATTGAACCTAAAACTAGAAAACTTGAAGCTGGCGTTTAGCAGTAGCAGCAGAAACATTGAATGGAAGTTAGGTCGATCACTGTACTACCGTAGACGAACCAATTGGGATATATTATATATATATGCTGCACTGCATTATTGAAACATATATATTATTTCTCATTCATATCTTTGATATGAAAGAAAACTGCATTGTTGGATTTATCGGACCCATCGTTAGCCTCCATTGTTCAACGATGTTATAATTAAATTTGTCAACTATCGTAAATAATTGAATTTGAGGGTCAAAGTAATATAGTCAATCAATAAGTCAGTCAACCATTATCAAAAATGCAAGTATACTCGTCCACCATTGAAATGATCAATTACCAAGTTTTGTGTCCAAGCATGCCTTCCTTATTCGAAATTCTTGAAGTCTGTTACACGTTTAAGATTAAACATATATTCAAACAAACGTAGGTAATGAATCATTCCACGAATCGGTCAATTGAATATAATAATAACCCTAGCTATGGCAGGTATATTCCTCTAATAGTAAAATATGGATTAGAATCCTCTCAAGTTGAGTCAAAGATGATACATCATGTTCACCAATCACAAATTAGTTAAACGTATACAACTTTTTCTTTTAATGAAAATCAAGGGCCCACTTATTTATTTTCCCTCACAAAAAATATAACATGATCAATCATGTTTGACCACAACTTGAGAGAATCTTTTTCCGTAAAATATTACTAAACAATACATTTATTGGGGGACCCGACCCGCCCAATAAATGGGTTGCATTCAATGTTTTTGACCCGGCCCCACCCCACATTAATAAAAGGTTTTTCCTTTTTTTTTTTTTTTAAACAAAATTATTTTAGAATTTTTTTTAATTGTTTCGACCGGGTTTTTTTTTTTAAAAAAATTTTGTTTTAGGATTTTTTTTAATTGTTTTTAGGGCCGACCCGGTCCGACCGGTTTTTTTTTTTAAACAAAATTATTTTAGAATTTTTTTAATTGTTTTTAGAAATGTCCAGTTGACCCGCCGGAACCCGGCCGCCGGCAACCACCGGTCCGACCGGGTTTTTTTTTTAAATTTCTTTAAAAAAAAAATATTTAAATTTTTTTTTTTAATTTTTTTAGAAAGAATATAATTTGTTTTTCTTTTCTAAAAACCTTCTCGCAATTTTTTAGTCATCAATCTGTTTTTTTTATGAATATTAACAGAGCTAACCCCGCGCTTCTCTCCTAACCGTTCCGCAGCAAAGCGCGGGTATACCTACTTGTTTAATACATTACTTCTTTCTATTTGAATTTTGAAGACAAACATAATTTTTTTTTCCTTTTCATAGTACCCAATCTCTACTTCTCATCTTTTTTTTTTCATCTCTTCTCACTTCTGAGCCATCACAAAAACAAACAATAGATTCAAACTTTAGATCCGTTTCTTTTCTTAGAAACATAATCTTGCAGATAATAGGTAAAATATCTGAACAAGAAAACAACGTCGTAGTAAAAATATCTAAAAAAACAAACAACACCCCGTGGTAAAAATCATCGCTGTAATAATTTAGGTTTCCTCTCTAAATCTCTAATGTTAATGTTAATCGTCTATCCTTCCAATTAATTTACCACAACGAAACGCATACAAGCAATTCAATATTTACACATAACTATAGCATTTCATGCATATTCATCAAAAACTCGAAGGCTTCGAAAGAAAATGTGAAAATCAGGATAAAAATGTTAGAATGTGGAAGCAAACATAATAAAAGTTTTAAACATAATATAACAAACCTCGATCATCACATGTAAATGACCATCATGGATGAAATGGTAATTTATCAACTTTTACGAGATTTATATAGTCAAAAATATCATTAACGATAATCTATAATATAATACTCATTATATATTAATAACTTTCATGTTCATACTGCTAATAAAAGTTTACTCCCCATCAAGCGTAAATATTCATATTCTATAGTTGACATGCATCATCTCTAAGAAGGATGGACCGTCACTTATTTGCAGAAGACCAGTCCAAATCAATTATTGTCAGGCATCGCAGGTGAAAAAAAGTTACATGCACACGTACAGTAGTTAGTAAAATTGGCCAACTTTGAAGGTTCCGTTCGCTTTTGTTGATTTCGAGCACAAATTATCTAACACGGTCTGAATCGAATTCACTGTTGGTAACTGAAACATTCCGAAATATGTTGGATTTCACGATTTGTGTTTACAGAAAATAATCAAATATTAAACTAATATCATATATGCTATGAATCTCACATGATTAAGGACTGCTAGTGCTAAGACGAAGTCGAACTATTTAAATAACTTTAAGAAAATAAATGGCCCGCAGGCGATCTGTCATTCAGTCATATGGAATGAAAACAAGCATGGAGTAGAAAAAAAGAATGATATTGAATTAGTCAAACCCTTGACATTAAGAGTTAAGACCATGTGACCACTTAACATATCATGTATAAACAAAACAAGCATGTAGAATCCAAAAAAAATGTTGTATCTTTGTTTATAAAGTTATATTAAGTCTATCTCCAATTCATATTTATTCCTCATACATCAAATTATGATATCTCTATTGTCAATATCGTGTTCTATAGCCATTATCATAGATAAAGTATATACTGCGATTGAAATTTCAAGTTCGTCACAATTCAAGTCGGTTTCAAAATTGTTGCGTAAAAATGAAAGAGATCCTCCCGTTAGCAACTTCTGTTTACTCAAAAGATTTTATTGTTGCATGAAGATGGGCCGTCAGAATCAATCTATTTAAAATTGTAAAGTGACAATTGGTCAATTTGTCGTGTTACTTGATAGAGCTTGTAAACTATTAGGACCGATTTGCGCGTGAATGTGTTAAATCTCGTTTTATATTTATATTTAGATTTTTAAAAAAATATATCAACACTCTTGAACAGTGTATCTGTTCGTGTATAGTATTGGTATATGACCAGGTCTTCGCAAAAACGAATAATTTGTTTGTAAAGTAAATGACAATAATTAAAATGACAGAAAAAAGAGTAAATTGAAGAGCGTTTTAGATCTAAGAGACTGTGGTTTTGAGAAATTAAATGAAATAACAAAACAAGTAAATAAATGACAAATTATTAAAGCAAAGATTAAATTAATGGAGGAAAAGCTGGACTAGATTTCCGTCATTTCCGGAAAGTGCACGGACAGCTGCCCTTTCCCCTTTTCACAATGTTTGTGCAGTTGCTCACGAATTCAAGTTTGAATGGCCCTTCGAAGTCCCGCACGCTCTTTTTGATCGGGAGCGGGGTGGGCAACTTCCGTCGGTGCTGGCGCCTGCGGCAGCACCTCTAGAGCCGCCCCCCGTTCTGGAGCCAGCGGGTTCTGAATGACCTCCCTCTCACGGTTAAAAAAGTGGTTAACCATCTCGAAGAAATCCATATCGTCCATCCGAATGTTCACATAGTTACTCCTCTAATGATGCTAACAACATTGTCTATTAGTGCATGTTTATTATAACACCCCAATTTCAAAACTTAGATAAAGTACATTATTGGACATTAAGTACATAATTTTGCAACGAAAGTTAAAGTACAAAGGTCTTTCAACATTCTTAAATATACAACATAAAACATGAAAATTAAAAACATTTGGGGCATAAGGTTGTTAAGCCTAATTTGGTCCCCTTTATTTAGTCAATTCTTCTCCTCGAGTCCATACCTATTATTTCAAACCTGAAGATGTACAATAAATGCGTAAGCCTAAAGGCTTAGTGAGGTCGTGTGTTGTGTATAGAAAAAAATATCACACATATGATTCAAATGCATGATAAATATAAACATATAACTTATGGGATCCAGATTATTGTGTTACGGCCTTTTAATAACTTGTCACTAACTCTTTTGTTAGTCTTATTGTTTAAAAGTCAAAATCACGAAGACAAGGACTCAAAACGTACTTGATATATTATCAAGAAATTTCATTTAATTTGTCCGTCACACAATAATCATTTGATTAAAACAATGTACATGCATAATTTCATGAAAGGCACACACACACACACACACACACACACACACACACACACACACGCACACACACACATATATATATATATATATATATATATATATATATATATATATATAAGTATAAATAAAATATATAATATATATATATTAAAACAATGTACATGCAAAATTTCATGGAAATGCACACACACACACACACATACATACATACATACATACATATATTACATATAATAAATAATATATATATAATATATATAATATATAGTATATATAAAATAAATATAAATATACACATATATATATAAATATTATATAATTATAAATATATATATATATATATATATATATAATATATATATATATATATATATATATATATGAGGGTAACTATGACTGGATTAATATTAATTAGTGACTCAACGTCACCTCAACGATGACATGACACCCACATGGCATGAATTTTTGGAAATTATTAAAAAAATTGGTCATGCCAAGACTCGAACCTCCTATTTATGATGTAGCTGCATGCAGTCAAACCAACTAAGCTAACTATTGGTTTGTGTTTTAATATCAAAAACATAATTAATATGTTCTAAAAATAAGACATTGTTATCTGTTGATATGTTTAAATTTTCAAAAATATATACTCCAAAAATAACTCAAAACCCTAAATTGTATCTACAACCCTTCTATCGAAATTCATCTTCTTCATTAAAAAGGCCGATCTTAATTATATTTTTTGATTTTTCTATTATTTCTGGTTTTGTAAGTACAAAAATTAATTATTAATATTTGTTTATTTGCAGGTTCTTTATCTTTGGCATGATGAATAAGGTGTGTAGATTGGATGAATCTTTTTAAGTTTGTATATCCTTTGGAATTCTAAACATCTTTTGATTAATGTTTTTAAGGTTTGTAGATTGCAGGTTTTCTCTTTCATTATATATCGACATATTTATCTCAATCCCAGTGTTATGGTATAGTTATCCTCCTCATCAAAAGAAGTTTAACTGCACATGAAGTTTTATGAGAGGCTTAGAATCAGGTAATTGTGAAACACTTTTTGATCCGATGTTTCGCCGCATAGATTATGACTCAGGAAAAGGAAGCTACTCCTGCAGACACGAAGCAGCTCAAGGAAGACGAGTTGATGCTTGTCAAATTCAATATTGAGAATGAATCTACCCGCATTCTTGCTCTAACACCTGGTGAGATTTTTTAAGGTACCCATTTGCATCATCAGTTTTGTTTTCTTATGACAGTTCCAGTGTTGTCTCCCTTTTTCAAGTGTTGTCTCCTACAGTTCTAGTGTTTTCTCCTTTTTTACTTCAAAACCTACAGTTCCAGTGTTGTCTCCTTTTTCAAGTCTTTAAGATACAATGTGAGTAAAGGTACTTATTTATCACCATTCTTATTATATATGTTTGTTAATATTCTTTTCTTTTCTGTTGTTTTGACATATGAATTTCTAACCATTAAGCGCTAGCTACATAAATATTTCTAGATATTGTTTGTTGTGGTTATAGGTCTTTAATTTTAAGTAATTGAAGTAATACTGTTTTCATTCAATGGTTGCAGATATGACGTTTCTTCTAATATCTGGTCTTTGCGGCACCAACATTAAAACAAGAGTGAAAAGAGACGTGTGTTTATGGTTTAATGGTCAATGTCTCTTTAAAGCTCTTGATGGTGTCGAAGTTGCTCCATTAGATCCAAATGGTCCATTCAGGTATCATGTCGATCCTTGAACAATTTATTTGCATTTTCCTAAAGAATAAGCGAAAAAAAACGAATTTTGTATAGGTCTCAAGAAAAAGAAACAAGGTTTCAGCAAATAAGGGACCGAGTAGTTCTCGTGAGTTTGATAGAGCAAAAAAGGTCGATAGATCGTCTTCTCTGCCTAACTCAAGTAGACACGAGTATGGGAACAATGGATCAGCCAAAGTGGTGCACCCTCCTGGCTCAACAGCAGCAAGTAGTGGTCGATCCTCTTCAACTGAACATAATCAAACTTCTGATGATGAAACTGGTGCAGTTACCCATCGTACTTTACCAGGTCTCTCTGCATAACAGAATCAAATTTTGCATTGTTCATAGGGGTGTTTGGATTTTTATTTGGGTACTGGTTCTGCTTCTGATTATATGATTATTCAAGGATTAAATAACCAGTTTTGGATAATCAGTTTCATAGCAGCCGCAACAAAGCTATTATCTAAGGGTAAAATAGACCTACTTATCTATGCCCTTTCTTCAACCTATTCTATTTCTACTTATTTTCACAGGAATGTTGGTTTTGGTCATGTTATTTATAAATTTGATAAATACTTAAACTTTGTCAAACATCATATTATCGGATTATTACACCCAATTATTCAATATCAGATAATCACTTTTATGTTGCTGATGTGTCGTTGTGTGTAGGTATTTTATGTATCAAGTTTTACTATTTATTTTATGCCGACTATACCTAAAAATAACACTCTAACGGGCAGTGTACCTAGTCAAGATGTAGCTTCATTGGTAAGTAGGGTGTCGATCACTAAGAGCGAGAGCGTTAATATCTAATTTATCAGTATTTTAGTTATGCAAAACCTAAGCTAATGATAAAGGGGGGGGGGGGGTTAGCCTGAGAGTCTGGCACAAGTTTAGGTATCTAAGCTAAGGTTTTGATGACAAGTAAAGCAATAAACACACACAAGAAGATTAACAAACGATAGAGAAGCGGTCAAAAACTAATATAAGGAAAACATATCAGCCATGAATAATCCGATAAAACGCAGGTTTGTTTATTAGTGCAATGATAATATTATCTCGAAGCGGCATATCATTCTTAAGACTTAGGCGGTACTTCATCCTAAGACCTAGACACGAACAATCCTGTCACAATTAACGTGCCCGCATAAAGCATCCTATAGTCTAATTATAATCTATCATAGCGAATTAAAGTAGTGGTGATCCTATTAATACCCTAGCCCATCAGGACTTTACCCACTTATTGCTTGATGTTGTTTTATACACCGGTAGTCCACCACCAAAATCAAATACTAATTAATTAAGAACAATACCAGTTGAAAAATTATCGGGTCACCTGCCGATCTAACTAAGCTCATAATCAAAGGGTAAAAGACAAGGTGTCATTTGTGATCATATTGGTCCAAGCATATAGAACACAATATGGAGAGCTATCTCGGCATCTAGATTACTGGTTAAGTCTCACTAGACCCAGTTGAATGATAGGTCGCATGTACAAGCACATAAACAAGTATGAGGCGATAAACATAATTAAACAATCAACGATAAATTAAGACAATCGAGATAAACAAACCAAACATTAAACCTTCATAAACATGGCTGATACCTAAAGGTATCAGCCCATAGTCATTGTAAAAATACACACGGTTTGATATATGAACGATTAAAATAAAGAAACCTCAATCGAACGTGTATTCGGTTATGTGAAGATTACAAGAGTTTTCCTAAGATCTTGAGGCTCATTTCTGACCTTCTTGGCTCTTTTATACGTCTGAGAATCGACTTGGTGGTTTAGGGATTTTCTTGCATACCTAAAACTGAGTTTAGGGTCTTGTATTTATAGTGTCTGAAAATTGGTCAATACGCCGTATTCAATGCAGTCAATACGGCGTATTGATGGGGTTTCCCTGGTTAGTAGTTGAATGTTGACCAATTATCATTAATGACCATAAATTGTCATTAATTCTGCGTGTAATCATCATTAAGTGTCATTCAACTTTCCTTATGACCACGATTTTCATTAATTGCAAGATCACTGATTATTGACCGCATTAAATGCATGATCTTTGACTGTTTGACCGTGGTTATCTGTGAAGTGTCGGCACGGATACGCCGTATCTTCTTTACTGGATACGGCGTATTGAGGTAAACCCAGTTGGTTCTTCATTGTTGACCAAAGTATTATATACGGCGTATCGTTGATGCGGATACGGCGTATTCTTCAAAGTCAGGCAATGGTCTTTTAGTTCATCAAGTCTTGGATACGGCGTATAAGTCTAGAATAATACGGCGTATTTGCTGTCAGTTCAGTAGACTTTCTTGAACTCTTCATTTATGCTCCAAAATGCGTGCCTTTTATATAAACTTCACAATGTACTCCATAATTACTGCAAATAATAAATATAAGCAATTAAGTACCAATTCTTGCAATAATTATATAAAATGGGTAATTTATACGGGATAAATGATGCTATAAAATAGACGTTATTTGATGTCATCAAATATCCCCCCACTTGAATCCTACTTGTCCTCAAGTAGACTTTATAAGAATAATGACTACTCGGATAGTTAAGAATAATTTATAAGTGTTGGAAATGATTTGACCTTGAAGATGGGACATTAATTTATAAAAATGATTTCTCGTCAGAAAACGTTTTTACGAATTAACTTGATTAACTTAAGACTTATATTTAGTTAACTAGACCAAATGTGTCACTCAAATAATCCAGTTATTATTATATCAAAGCTTATTTTGTTTATCAATTTACGAAAGTGGATTTCTCAGCACATGCGTTAAAGACCATAGACAAATCTTTAAAACCACATAGATCATAATGGATCTTTCGACCTATACCGATATGATTATATAATCTATGTGACAATCCGTCAATTTCAGGTCATTATTTTATTCTCGAGTATTAGTTATATTTTTCATTTTTATGTTGAGATATGAACTCACTACTAACCAGGAGAATTAGGGCTTACATTTGTAATTTACGTGACGTTTACAAAGAACCGGCGAATTCTACGTTAAGCATCGACGCTTATATTTTCAAAATGTCATAGAAATAATTTTATTACATTCGTTTTTATTTTTTGTGTTACGCGCATTTTTCGTATTTTACGTAAAATCTTTACGAGCAATGTTTATAATTATTATTCGTCTTGTACCGTACGTAATTTAAATTTTTCAGAAAAGTATCCCAACTAATGTAGAAATATTTTTACTTTGTTCGTTTTCACTTCGTGGTTCCGCCTTAACTCTCGTAATATTTTACGTTGATACCCGTTAGCCTCAAAACTACCCACCGTATCTAAAATTTTAACAATATATATATATATATATATATATATATATATATATATATATATACACACACTACACCTTCTCCCCATCCTCATTTGGATGGCAAGAAGGATCCACATGGTTTAACCATGTGGCCTTCTCTCATCACACCTTTGCATGTAAATGCATGTCTCACTAGATATAAACACCAAAACCTCACACTTACTTCTTTCTCATAGATAAAAAAAAAACTTCACCTCCTCCATCTTTGTTTCTTGCTACCGTACACCTTTCCCTCACCACCACTACACTCTAAAAAATTTCCTACTCATTTTTATCATCATATCAACATATTAAAACACCTTGCAAAGTTTGGTTAAATTTCATGGGGTTTTGAAAAAGTCTTGGAGTTTTTCTTGAAAGGTTTTGAGTGCTTATTTGGTTCGAACCAGCCATCAAAACAAGAAAGGGTATTCTCGTTCTTGATTTTCTTATAAAAACGTTTCTCTTGTGAGATTAATTCTTGTTCCTTTGATTTCTCTTTAATTTTGATCAATGCATGTGCTTTCTGTTTAAATTTTATGAGCATACAAGTTATGAGTTGTTTGATTTTGTATTAATTATGATGTATGGGATATGTTTAGGAGATGTGTAGTAGCATTGCATGAGGGTTGATTGTGTTTTTAATGGATTTAGAATAGGTTTGGAAGAGTTTTGTGTAGACAGTTTTGAAACAGTAGCAAAATCGTGTAATATCTCAAATATTTTGGCTTGGGGTCTGTGATTAAATTATATGGTTAAGTAGATATAGGTCTTAGCATCATGTGATAGTTGGATGGTCAACCAATTATTCCGGATAAGTGAGATATGGCCAAAATACGAAAATGGGTCAGTTCTGGACTCTTGCTTAGAAAACGTATTAACCACCAGGTTTATGAACTAAATGTTTGGATTTTAAAGCATGGGTCAGTACTAGGCATCATAGGGAAGCTCCAGCACTTGGCCCCATGTCTATTGCTATCATAGATTAGGATTTGTGGTCTTTTTCATAAAGTATAGAAAATCAGTGAAAATTCTGGGTTGAGTCATCAGGGGTAAAATAGACTTTTCACCATGATTTTTAAACATTCAGTAAGTGGGGCCTACATTTTTGAAAACTAGACTCCAAAATCTTTCCAGGGGTGAAAGCCTTATGTTTATACCATTTATAGATTAGGATATATGAGTCGATAAACACGAGTCAATTTCAGAATTTCAATTTTTACGTCTAGTCTAAAAATTGTAAACGCATAGATAATCTTAGTTAACATTGGAATTAAACGGCGAAACTTGGTAGATGTTTAAGTCTATGTAAGATCAGGTCACTTATCATTTTGGGAAGTAAAAATACCTTGGCTAGACCAAAGTGCAATATGCTTCATATCTTAGAAACATATCCTATACTCGTCGAATTTTTCTTATGTATTGTTCTTATGTATATAGTATACTAAGACGCGTCATATATTTTAGGTGGTGCGTAAGTATTTTTCTCCCGTTCAAGACATATTATACCTCTGGTCCCTTTGATATCTCGGTGAGTTCATAGCCTCGCATTTTAATACTTTAATTGTTTTATAAACCCGCGAGGGGGATAACATGCTTGTTTTTAAAAATAGAACACAAGGGACCCGAATGTATGCTAGTAGCCTTGATTATTATAAGTTAGCTTAACTCGCTAGATAAAAGACCCGCGGAAATCATGAATTGTTAACTACCGGGTAATGGTAGACGCTTATACATGAAATAGTACTATTTGGAGGTTGCCACCTCCAATCCGTGACGACTGGCTATCGTCATGTGTCGGGAAAATGACACTACGGATGCGTTGTATAGAGAGTAATATGCACTCATAGCGAGGGTGTATAGTGGGCATTTTTATTATATGGTAACGTTCAATGTCATGAGGCTTATAATAATCCCCCTATAACTTTGTCTGATCCACATCGTTATGTCTTGATGATTTTGAGAAATGATACTTGTGTTCGGAATTTATTATATATATAAGTATTATATTTATATTAACTCTTTGGATCATCTCAACATTATTGTTGACTTTTAGCATGTTTATCTCAGGTCCGGAGTATTTCGGTGATGAAGATTTCGGCGAAGCTAATGAATTAATATATTTGAAGACCCATTTAAGGGAAAATCAATTCGGAAGAATATATTGAAAATGATTTATTGATTATGAAAATATATTTAGGACCTATGTTGTGAAACTTTTATTTCGGATGGTTATATTTAAAAACGTCTCTTTTTGAGTCGTTTTTTATGCTTGACTTATTGTATTAAGACGTAGCACCCCAAATGACCCTTTCGCTGTTATGTGAAAAATAAGGGTGTTGCAGATTGGTATCAAGAGCTTAAGTTATAGAGAACAAAAGATTTAAAAAAATGAACGAAAGGATTTTTGAATTTTTTTAACTATAACTGTACAAGCGAAATTTCCGAATTACCGATGGGACAAGAATGAGAAGGATTTATTTATCGATATATATTACTATACATTATATATATATATAAATAATTTTATATACTATATATATTTATATATATATATATATATATGGAGAAATATATATGTTATAATATGAAATTTTCATTTATTTGAATATAAATGTTAATTATGTAATTATTTAATACTAATACGAGATATTTATACGACGCAGATTGTCATGGAGAACCCTAATCATCTTAACGAGCCGAATGAAGCTATTCCCGAAGTGAACCCAGTTGTTCCCGAGTGGAACCAAGTTGTGGATATCCATGATCCCAACGAAATGGTTGACATTCCTGACGATATTGATTTGGTTGATTATGACGAAGAAGATCCTGACGAAGATCCTGAAGAAGATCCTAAAGAGGAACCCGAGGAAGATGTTGATATTGAGCTCAAGGATGATGCTGAGTTGATATTTCCTTATGAGGTGGAGGGTGACAAAACCCCGCCACCTAGAGATGTGTCATCTGATTCTGTGTCATCTGATTTTGAGTTAGAGGACGAGGAGGTCGATGTTGTACCTGAGGCTACTGTTAGGACTATTACCCAAAAGCCTTATGCTATTCGCGACTTTCCAAGGGGCTTATTTAAGGTAGGAGAGTCATCTTCTGCTCGTGACTCATCTCATGTTGATGTATTAGCACCGTGGGCCTTAAGGCGTGATTTAGAGGCATCACGTGCACAAGCTAGAGTCATGGAGGATGAGTTAGGTACGTGCCAAACTGAGATTGCTCTTCTCAAATCCAAGAATAAAATTAGGGAAAAAGAAAGGGAGTTACTTAATTATGATTTGGAAAATGTCGAGCGTGCTTTGGGTAATGTTCTCGAGAGGATGTCGGTATTGGAGAGTGGGAAGAATGCCACATTGAAGAAAAGATTGGACTGAGACTAAGTTGGTGTTGTCTCGTATGGAGCATGAGACTTCTGAGAGGAGGTTGAATGAGTCCCGAGTGTGGAATAAGATGTTTTACTTGGATATGGTTCATATTGGGGCTGTTCCGAAGCCGCCATCTGATGATGAGGATACCGAGCGTCCGAGAAAGAAATCGAAGAACTCTACTTCTGATGGGACCGAGGGACCTTCCGAGCCACGTGGACCACCTAATTCTATGCTGTGTTGTTGTTACCTTTCTTTTCTTGTTTCTTCTAAATTGTTCCTATGCTTAATACAATCATCGAATAAACACTCATTATGATTTGATTTGTGTTGTAACAGGATCATGCCGCCAAAAGCAATGTCTGAGGAACGTATGCGCGAGGTTATTAGGTAACATGTTGCCGCATCTATGGCTGAATTTATGGCAAATATGAACCGCGGAGCCGGTGGTGATGAAGCCGATGGTGCTAGAGCCGGTGGTGCTGGAGCCGATGGTGCTGGAGCCGGTGGTGCTGGAGCCTGTGGTGCTGGAGTTGGTGGTGCCAGACCGGCAGCGCCCGAAATTACTGGGTGTACTTATGTAACATTTATGAAGTGTGACCCACACCCTTTTAAAGGCACCGATGGTGCCATGGGATTATGTTAGTGGTTTGAGAAACTAGAATCTGTGTTTCGAATCAGTGATTGCAAGGAAAGGGATAAGGTGAAATTTGCAACTGCTACTCTCCAAGGTCGTGCATTGACTTGGTGGAATGGAAGGATTGCTTCCATGGGTATTGATGCTGCTAATGGTACTCCATGGACTGAGGTGAGAAAGTGGATGACCGAGGAATTTTGTCCTCGAAGTGTGTTGCAAAGGCTGGAGCAAGAATTGTACAACTTGAAGTTAAAAGGGACTGATATTGATGGGTATACAAACCAATTCCACGAATTGGCCTTGTTGTGTCCTAGAATGGTAGAGCCTGAGCAGGTGAAAGTGGAGCAGTATATTCGTGGGTTGTCGAAGAATATACGTGGTGATGTGACATCATCGAGGCCTGCTGGTATTGATGAGGCTGTCCGTATGGCTTATCAGCTCATGGGACAAATAATACAAGACAAGACTGATGAGGTTTCTGAAGGTGAAAAGAGGAAAGGTGAAGGAGATCGTGGTGGTCATGGTGACAACCGACGCGATTACAATCGTCGACAAAACCAAAGAAGGGCTAATGCTGGAGCTATGACTAATGTTGCACCAAATGACAACGAAGTTTGTCCAAAATGCAAGAACAGGAAACATGGTGGGGATTGTTGGAAATGTGGTAAGTGTGGTAAGTTGGCGCACAAGACTACAGCTTGTTGGAGCCTCGACAGAAAAGATGTGACTTGTTTCAAATGCAACGAAAAGGGTCACCGAAAGAGAGATTGCCCTAAGTTGAAAAAGAATGAACAAGGTGGAAATAACCGTGGAGCTGTTTACAAGTTGGGAGCTGTGGATGCTCAACAAGATCCGAAAGTCGTTACTGGTACGTTCTTACTCAATAACCGATATGCTACTGCTTTATTTGATTCGGGTGCCGATAAAATTTTTGTGTCTACAAATTTTAGTACCCTTATTGATATTGAACCGATTGAGTTAGATACTAGCTATGAAGTCGAATTGGCCGACGAAAAAGTAGTAAGTACCAATAATGTATTAATAGGATGTACACTTAACCTTTTAAACCCCGTTTCTTTTTCCATCGATTTAAATGGTAAATAACTAGGAAGTTTTGATATCAATTATGGGATGGATGGTTTTATTCAGATATGATGCTGCTATTTTGTGTGGAGAGAAAAAGGTTAGGATTCCCCTGGAAGGTAAGACGTTGGTTATCGAAGGCGATAGAAATAATTCTCGATTGAAGATCGTTTCTTGCATTAAGGCTCAAAAGTATATCGAGAAGGGTTGTGAGCTATTCTTAGCTCAAGTAACTGAACAAGAATCGAAGGAGAAGCGATTAGAAGATGTTCCTGTTATCCGAGATTTTCCCGAGGTATTTCCCGATGAATTACCTGGACTTCCGCCACCCAGGCAAGTTGAATTCCGTATTGATCTTATTCCCGGTGCTGCACCTGTGGCGCGTGCGCCATATCGTTTAGCACCATCTGAAATGAAGGAGTTGTCCAAGCAACTGCAAGAGTTGTCGGAGAAAGGTTTTATTCGACCGAGCTCGTCCCCTCCCAGTGGGAGCGCAAGTTCTTGTTCGTGAAGAAAAGAATGGAACTTTCCGAATGGCATGATTACCGAGAACAAAAAACAAGTTGACAATCAGAATCGTATCCATGTACCGACGAGGATGGCATGACTTATTTGATCAGCTGCAAGGTTCTAGTGTTTATTCGAAGATTGATTTACGGTCTAGGTTATCCATCAACTTTGTTTACGCGAGGAAGACATCCTAATTACAACTTAGAACTCGTTTTGGACCATTATGAGTTTTCATGTAATGCCTTTTTTGACTGACTAATGCACCTGCTAGTATTCATGGATTGATGAAATCGCGTGTGCAAGCCGTATCTTGATAAGTTCGTAATCGTATTCATTGATGACATTCTGATTTATTCCAAAAATAAAGAAGAATATGGTGAACATTTGAAGACTATCTTGAATTTGATAAGGAGCGAAAAGTTGTACGCTAAGTTTTCGAAATGTGATTTTTGGCTTGATTCCGTGCAATTCCTTGGCCACGTGATTGATAGTAGTAAGAGTACGATGTTGATCCGCGTAGATCGAAGCCATTAAAAAATTGGGCTGCACTGACTACACAAACGAAAGGGCGACAATTTTTGGTTTGGCAGGTTATAACGAAGGTTTATTAAAAGGAGTTTTTCTCTAATATCCAACCATGTAACTAACTCGTTCACTCCATAAAAAGAAGCCTATGTGTGGGGGCGACGACAAAAGAGGAGGCATTTTCAAACTTGAAATGCTGAACATTGTGTAGTGCGCTAATATTATCACTACCCGAAGGAAGCAAAGACTTTGTTTTGTATTGTGATGCATCCCTTAAAGGATTTGGAGCTATGTTGATGCAACGAGAAAAGGTGATTGCGTACGCCTCTAGACAACTTAGAAAGAATGAAGAAAATTATACGACCCATGACTGGAATTGGGAGCGGTGGTTTTATGCTCTTCGACTGTGGAGACCATTATTTGTACGGTATAGTGTATGGATACACCGATCACAAAAGCCTTACAATATATTTTGGATCAAAAGATGCTAAAATATGAGGCAACGTAGATGGATTAAACTTCTGAGTGATTACGATTATGTTATTCGTTATCACCCGAGAAAGGCGAATGTTGTCGCTGATTGCCTGTGAGCAGGAGGATAAAGGAACCGATCCATGCGTGCTTTAGGTTCCTGTGACGGTACATAACAATTACCGAACAAATTCCGAAATACCCAAGATTGAAGCGTGAAGGAAGAAATGTTGGTGCCGAAAAGGATTTTGTGGCGAAGGGAGCCATTCGAAGTTAGATCCCGATGTTAGAAATGTCTGAAAGGACGAGTATGGTTACCATTATTTGGAGGATTGAGAGGTCTAATCATGTTGGAATCTCATAAATCAAAATATTCCATTCATCCTGGATCGGATAAAATGTACCATGATTTGAGGAAGTTATACTGGTGGCCGAATATGAAAGCTGACATTGCGACATATGTCAGTAAGTGCTTGACATGTGCTAAAGTCAAGGCTGAACACCAAAAGCCGTCAGGATTACTTCAGCAACCGGAAATTCCTGTTTGGAAATGGGAGAGAATTACAATGGATTTCATTACAAAGCTTCCAAGAACACCATCTGGATATGATTCAATTTGGGTCATTGTTGACCGATTGACTAAATCTGCTCACTTTATTCCGATGAATGAGAAGTATAAAATGGAGAGGCTTACTCGATTGTATTTGAAGGAGATTGTTTGTAGGCACGGGGTGCCTGTGTCGATTATTTCGGACCGAGACCCTCGTTTCGCATCAAGGTTTTGGAGATCTCTTCAAAAGTCATTGGGAACAAATTTAGATATGAGCACTGCTTACCATCCTGAAACTGATGGTCAGAGTGAAAGAACGATACAGACATTAGAGGACATGTTGCGTGCTTGCGTGATTGACTTTGGTAGTGGCTGGGATAAGCACTTACCTTTGGCTGAATTCTCATACAATAATAGTTATCACGCTAGTATTAAAGCCGCACCTTTCGAAGCTCTATACGGAAGGAAATGTAGATCGCCTGTATGTTGGAGTGAGGTTGGAGATGCCCAACTCACGGGACCAGAAATGATTCGTGAAACGACAGAGATGATTGTGCAAATCAAGAACCGATTATTGGCTGCTCGTAGTAGACAGAAAAGTTATGCGGATGTGAGACGTAAACCTTTGGAGTTCGAATGGGGAACCAAATTTATGCTAAAAGTATCATCGTGGAAAGGTGTTGTTCGATTTGGAAAACGTGGGAAATTAAGTCCCCGTTATATTGAGAGCCATACAAGATTTTATCAGAGTGGTCCGGTAGCAATATAAACTGGAATTACCCAAGAGCTTCAAGGAATAATAATACATTCCATGTGTCGACTTAAAGAAGTGTTTATCAAATGAAGAACTAGTTATTCCTCTCGACGAAATACGGATCGGACGAAAGTTGCATTTCCATCGAAGACCCATTGAAATCATAGATGAGAGAATGAATCAACTTAAGCAAAGTCGAGTATTCTGGGGAACGGGAAGACCAAAGGTGGAAGAATACCTCATCTCTTTGATTTTAACAAGAAGCGAGCAACAAGATGAATTGATCTTCAGGGACGAAGATCCTTTTTTTAGGGGGAAATGCTGTGACAATCCATCAATTTCAGGTCGTTATTTTATCCTCGAGTATTAATTATAATTTTCATTTTTATGTTGAGATATGAACTCACGACTAACCGGGAGAATTAGGGCTTGCATTTGTAATTTAAGTAACGTTTACAAAGAACCGGCGAATCCTACGTTAAGCATCGATGTTTATATTTCCAAAATGTCGTAGAAATATTTTTATTTTTCGTGTCTCGTACTATTTTTACGTTTTACGAAAAACGGCTTCAAATCGTACCTTTTTAAATATCGGACTTTGACGATACCCGTATTTACAAAATGTGGGACAAGTTTTTAAACTCATCCCACTAAAAACACACCCATGTGGGGCGGCACAAGAAGAACCACATGGTTTAACCATGTGTCAAAACTTCTCTTCCAAAATGCATGTAATGCATGCATAGGTTTTATAAAAGAGCTAGCACCACACTCCATCTCATTTTATTCATAAAAACTTCATCTCCTCTCTTGTTTCTCTCCTCCTTGCCGTCCCAAAATAATCACAAACACCCATCTTATAAAAATTTTGAAGATCAAACAATGAGCACACTAGTGAATATGACTACCTAGTGTGTTTCTTATATTTTTGAAGTGATTTAAAGAAGTATTCAAGAAGGTTTACATACATTTTGGGGCTGAAGTTAAACAAGTTTTTATCAAGTTTTTGGGTAATGAAAATGGTGATCTAAAATAATTTGGGTGAAGATCAAAGTTGGAGTAGAAGGGTTATATTGTTTTTTTTGATCAATTGATCAGTCTCATCATTCTTTTGGAGTAAACTCTACGTGTTTTCATATATCTGTATTTATGATTTCTTATTTTATATGTAACTTGTATATATATTGAGATCAAGAGATGAAATTGTCCATGCATGCATAGATCTAGGTTAAAAATGGCTTAATCAACTATTGAAACTAGCTAGAAATCACTAAAAATTATGGGCTGATGTTAACAGTAAGTTCTGGAATTTTGAGTAACTTTGAGAGTTGATTTGAACACTCTAGGTTGTAGAAAAATGTCTTGTGATCATGTAGCAAATTGGATCCCCATTGGAATGTAAAAATTGAGTAAGTTATGGTCAAAATACTAAAACTAGTTGATTCTGACCTTGCTATACAGATGGCACAAAAAGTCATACTTACGTACTGAGTTGGTTAAAAAGTTAAAACTATGAGACCTAGATAAAATCATGTAGGTTCTGAACCAGTTGGATGGTCAACCAATTCATTATGGTTTGTAAATGGCATCAAAAATGGTGAAAGTGAGATTTCAGTCCGAATTTGTAACTTGACCTTTATGTATAAAAGTAACCCTATGTATATGTATGACTAAAAGATGTACTAAAATGAGTTTAAATCTGTAAAGTGGACTTAAATATGAAGCCAAGCATATAAATATATAAATTATACCATTTACGGTTTATAAATTACGACTATTTTCGTAAACATAAAAGTATACAAAATTTACTACTACCCGAACACTATACTATGTAAAGCGATTTTTGTAACTAAAACCCAAGGTGGTAGGACCCACTTCTTGGGAGTTTTTAAAAGTTAACTTACTGATAATAAACATGTCCCGACCTCGAGAACCCGAAAATTTATAATAAGACTCATTTACAAGCTTGAATGGGCCATAAGGCCTAATTGGGCCACTAGGCCCAATGTATTAAAATAGACATATTGGACTTGGCTTTAAGCCCAACCTACTTGGGCTTAATTAATGGGCTAAGACCTGGTCGGGTTTTGGGTCTTGGGTTAATAATATCAACCTAAACACTTAATGGACTTACTTGTGGGCCTATTGGGCTTTTTGGACCAATTTGGACAATACTAGTAAAATGGCTAATAAAAACAAGTTAAAAACCTAGAAAACTTTAAGTGTGAAATAATTATATTTCAAGAGCATGATCATCATATAAACTACATGTATACATATACTTATTTAATTTATGAATTATCATTTATTTTTATCGACTAGAAACCTAAGACCCTTTACAATTTGTATAGGTCTTGGTTGATTGACGCGCCTACTTCCGAAGTTTTTATTCATCGATATTCCGTTCCGAAAATAAAAAAAAAATTATTATTGGGGGGGGGGGGGGGGGGGGGGGGGGGGGGGGGGGGGGGGGGTTATAAATTAATTAAAATAAAAAAAATTCACTAAGTGAGTTCATAGCCTCCTTTTTTACACTTTAATTGTTTTATAAACCCCGAGGGAAAACATGCTTGTGTCTTTTAAAATAAACACAAGGGAGATTGTATGCTAGTTTGCCTGATTATTTATTATAAGTTAGCTTAACTCGCTAGATAAAAGACCCGCGGAAATCATGAATTGTTAATTGCCGAGAAATGGCATACGCTTATATATGAAATAGTACTATTTGGAGATTACCACCTCCGATCCGTGACGACTAGCTATCGTCAAGTGTCCGTGAATGAATGACCACAACGGATGCGTTGTATAGAGAATAATATGCATTCATAGCGAGGGTGTATAGTGGGCATACCTTGTTGGGGACCCCAACATAATTAGATGGTAACGTTCAATGTCATGAGACTTATAAATAATCCCCCGATATAACTTTGTTTGGACACATCGTTATATCCTGGTGAATATTGAGAAATGATACTTTGTGTTCGGAAAATTTTTATTGTTTATATATACACCCTATGGATTCACTCAACATTATTTGTTGACTTTTAGCATGTTTTATCTCAGGTCCTTAAGTAATTCGGCGAGGATAATTTGGTTTGTCGCTTATGGAAACCTAAATGTTTTGATGGCCCATTAAATAAAAGTCATTCGAAGATGATTTGTAAAAATGTTGTATGAATTATGAACCAATTTGGGACCTATGATGTAAACTTTTATTTCGAATGAATGTATTTAAAAACGTCTCTTTTCAAGTCGTTTTCTATGCTTGAGTTGTTATATTATGACGTAGCACCCCAAATGACCCTTCCGCTGAGATATATGAAAATGGGGGTGTTACACCATAGTTAGAAATAGCAGTCCGTAGGTATGAATGGAGATGAATGAGTAAAGGGAATAATGCCGACTAAGAGTGAGCTAACACTAGAACAATCACAACAAGGTGTTAGTAATGATATCTTGGTAAGCATTGAAGGGGTTTGAAGAATTAAATGTAATAAAGAAATGTATGGAAAAGGGTGAAAAGAAAGAAGCCCTCCCTACACCTTAGGCAGAAACCGTGTCAATACATAATCTATCGGTTTTTACAAAGATGAATTCTGATATTGAAGAAAGACGTCATGGACCCAGTGATGCAATGCACAACCCTTCCAGCCATATCGAGTTTCCTCAACAGAAACTTTGTCTCATTTGTCACAGAGATACACACGTTATCTATTGACATCTCACTCCGAGATTGTTGATATTGAATAGGTGGCAGTCTGCTTCAACCTTCGAGTACTAAAACCAAAACGCACTAATCGAGTCTAGAGCCAAGAGATCAATAAATAAATCTCATTAGGACACATTCCATGTCAAACACTTGTTGAACATCAATAAGTTCACAAGCTGTTAACAAGAGTCCTACGCATTATCCTTGTGATTTTGCCAGAACATCCGAGTGATACTTAAGTATTCACCGTGAAGATGGAAATCCTGCTTGAGCCAACATCAAACAAGCTCTTGGTAGTTGACTTAGCAATTCTATATGAATCAAACTTGTGTCAACTGGAAAGAAATGATGTGTGCGATCATAGAACAAACTGTTCAGTAAATGAAATTGACGACTCAATTGGTACGAAAGAAACTCAACCGATTTCATTCATATCGTGCTGGCTGCTTTGCGATGTTCCGATATAAGAACAAGCAGCATGGTAATCTAAATACATCATGTTTGGTGGATCAACGCTTAAAGCTGGAAATCCTGTCAAGGAGATTCTTCTAAATTGAATCTACCTGATCACAGGTTGGTCCTCACGGAACCAAAGGTTAATCCAACCAAAATCCAGGGCCCGCATGACATATCCATATTTTCGTCCACATGCTTTATTGCTTAACTGTTTTTATTTTAGATTCCATATAAAATGGAGATGGAGACACCTTATTCCAGCAGAGTCAGATTCATTACCGCATGCTCATGCTCATGCTACAAAGATATACTATAAGCATCAAGATTCGAGAATCAAGAAAGCTCAGATTAAATACAAAGGACTTCCGCAACTCTGATATTCAAGATCTTCCTTAAAGATATCAAGATTATCAAGATAAAGATTGTCAAGGGAGATTGTTAGCAAGCTTTCAAGATGATGCATAGTATGAGCATGTTGGTGAAAGACACAAGATCATAAGATGGCAAAGACGATAAAGACAAACAAGGAAAAGATTTAAAGATCTCGGAACTAAAGACAAAGTCAACAAGAAAAGGCTCAAGATCAAAGATCATACAGCATGAAGGAACAAGCCTACAACCAAGATAAAGACCAAGAACAAGACTCAAGAACTCAATGTCAAAGCAATCTCAAGAAATCCAAGACCATGTTATGATTGTGAACATGGAAGCTCGGAATCTATCAGAAACCAAGCTTCTGGGGAGATTGTTAGCCTCAAAATATCGAGTCAAACAAGGAAGCTCGTTTCAAGGTTTAAGACCTCGCTTCGGGGGAGATTGTTAGCCTCAAAATATTGAGTCGAACAAGGAAGCTCAGTCACTCAATGGGGAAGCTTCGATCGTTATTTAATTAATGTTGTAATAGGCTAGAACTGGTATCGGGCTTGTTAATTAATCTAATATTGTATGCGTCTCGGACTAAGGTCCAATGTAATCCCGAGCCCGACCCAAGTTAACATTAAACCCAGCTCATAGGAAAAGCCCATCCGGCCATAAGGGTATAACTACCCCTCTCTAAGTGTGGAGAGGGTGTTGGTTCCATTTGTAATTTTTCACAATTTTAATCAACCATCTATTTTTTCTCTACTTTCTCTCTTGTTTCTCTCTCTAAAATTCTTATCTTATCTTATCTTATTTTCTTATCAAAACCATGGTGAAGTGAAGGTGATTCCGGGTTCTGACAGAAAACCTGCCTAAAGCTTTATAAGACCATTTGGGTATCCTGTTACAATCCTTAATACCATAGATCACCTAGGTAAATTTGATGGAAAGGCTGATGAAGGGTTCTTTATAGGATACTCTATCAATAGCAAAGCATTCAGAGTATTCAACAGTAGAACTAGGATAGTAGAAGAGAACATGCATGTTCAATTTAGTGAAAATACACCTAATATTATAGGAAAAGGACCAAATTGACTTTTTGATATTGATGCACTAACAATGTCTATGAACTATAAGCCAATTGTTGCAGGTAATCAATCTAATGGTAGTGCAGGTACAAAAGCATGTGATAATGTAGGTAAAGCTAGAGTGGAGATAGTACCTGGCAAAGATTACATAGTGCTACCATTATGGACTCAAGATCCACCATTCTTTTCTACTTCAAAGGATTCTCCTGATGCTAGATTCAAACCATCAAGGGAGGAGGAAAGGAAGGATGCTGAAGATCTAGGGAATGAAGATTGTACAGAAGAGCCAAGAGTAAATCAAGAGAAAGATGTAAATTTTAATATTACTAACAATATTAATACTGTTAGTCCAACTGATAATGCTGCTAGCATAAAGGATAATGCTGTTGATGAGAATATAGTCTATGGATGTGCTGATGATCTAAATATGCCTAATTTAGAAGAAATTATCTACTCAGATGATGATGAAGATGTTAGTACAGAGGCTGACATGAATAATTTGGACACTTTTATACCTGTCAGTCCTATTCCAACTACAAGAGTACACAAAGATCATCTAATTGAACAAATTATAAGAGACTTGAATTCAGCACCTCAAACAAGAAGAATGACAAAGAATTTGAATGAGCATGGTTTGTTTAGTTCTGTACAGCAAAGAACAAACCATAAAGACTTTCAAAATTACTTGTTTACTTGCTTTTTATCACAAGAAGAACCCAAAAAGGTAGTTCAAGCAATGAAGGATCCAAGCTGGATAGAAGCTATGCAGGAAGAGCTTCTACAATTCAAATTACAAGAAGTTTGGACATTGGTAGAGTTAACCTAGATGGAAAAAGAGCGTATAGGAAGACTCTAAATGGGTCTTCAGAAACAAAAAGGATGAAAGAGGTATTGTGATTAAGAATAAAGAAAGATTGGTTGCATAAGGGTACACACAAGAAGAAGGGATTGATTATGATGAATTTTTTTGCCCCTGTTGCCAGAATTAAAGCAATTAGGCTATTCTTGGCCTATGCCTCATTCAAAGACTTTATGGTGTACCAAATGGATGTAAAAAGTGCTTTTGTTTGTGGCAAGATTAAAGAGGAAGTCTATGTTTGTCAACCACCAGGATTTGAAGATCCAGACTTCCCTGACAGAGTATACAAAGTAGAAAAGGCACTTTATGGACTGCATCAAGCTCCTAGAGCTTGGTATGAAACCTTGTTAACTTATTTGTTGGACAATGGGTTTCAGAGAGGAAAGATAGACAAGACTTTGTTTATAAAAAGGGATAAAAGTGATATTTGGTTAGTTCAATTATATGTTGATGATATCATTTTTAGGTCTACAAGGAAGATGTGTACTGAATTTGAGAAGATGATGCATAAGAAGTTTCAAATGAGCTCTATGGGTGAACTCACATTCTTCTTATGACTGCAAGTAAAGCAGAAGAAAGATGGAATTTTTATAAGCCAAGACAAGTATGTGACTGAGATTTTGAAGAAATTTGGTTTTACTGATGTTAAGACAGCAAGCACACCTATGGAAACTCAAAAGCCTTTGCTCAAGGATGAAGATGGTGAAGAAGTGGATGTTCATTTATATAGATCAATGATTGGTTCATTGATGTATCTAACTTATTCAAGACTTGATATTATGTTTGCAGTGTATGCCTGTGCAAGATACTAAGTCAACCCAAAAGTTTCACATCTTCATACTGTGAAAAGGATTTTTAGATACTTAAAAGGTCAACCTAAATTGGGCCTTTGGTATCCTAAGGATTCACCTTTTGATTTGGTGGCATATACTGACAGTGACTATGAAGGAGCAAGCTTAGATAGGAAGTCCACAACAGGAGGTTGTTAATTCCTAGGGTGTAGATTGATTTCATGGCAATGCAAAAAGCATACTGTGGTTGCTAATTCCACAACAGAGGCTGAATATGTAGCTGCTTCAAGTTGCTGTGGTCAAGTGCTTTAGATTCAAAATCAATTGCTTGATTATGGGTATAACTTTATGCATACAAAGATCTATATTGATAATGAGAGTACTATATGCATAGTTAAGAACCTTGTTTTTCATTCAAAAACAAAGCACATTGAGATTAGACATCACTTCATCAGAGATTCCAATGAAAAGAAGCTAATTCAAATGATCAAGATTCATACTGACAAGAATGTTGCAGATTTGCTTACAAAATCATTTGATGTAAGTAGATTTCAATATCTGATTGCTAGTATTGGAATGCTAAATCTTTAAAATGGTGAGGTAAATGAATAGAGAGAATTAGTGAGATTAAAAACAGACAGAGTGATTTAGTGAGAAAAAGAATTGAGAGAATTTGTAAGCTGAAAAATAGAAAGAGAGTTGAATATATCAAAAATAGACAGAGAGAATTATGAGCTAAAAGAATTGAGAGAAATCAAAAACAAACAGAGAGAATTTGTAAGTTGAAATATTAATTTGATGATGGAAATGCTGATTAGAAAGAAATTAGAGTTAATGCTGGTGATTTAAAGTTAATGCTGTTAGGCATAAACTTACTATTGCTAGAGACAGTTAATGCTGCTAGGCATAACTTCCTACTACTAGTTGTAAGTTAATGCTGCTAGGCTTAATTTACTACTGAGTTACTATTGTTGGGTTACTTACTATTGCCAGTTAAAAGTTAATGCTTCTAGGCATAACTTACTACTACTAGTGAATGTTAATGCTGTTGAGGGTATTTTCATAAATACTTCGATTAAGGGTTTCATTCAATCATTTAATCTATTTTAATATTTCATATACTCTCTAATCATAAACCCTAACTCAATTTCATCATTTATTATCAAAACCCATCACAATGTCTGCTCTAAAGTTTGCTGATTCACACAACATGGTCGCGTTCTTGGCTAAACCCACTAAAAGTGAAGGCTTTGAGCAAATTGTGGATTTCTTGAATGTGAATCCTATCAAATATGTGTTAACGGTTAATCCTACAATCTATACTTCATGTATTGAGTAGTTTTGGGCTACTACAAAGGTGGAAACTGTTAATGGAGAAGTTCAGTTGCACGCCCTAGTGGATAGGAAGAAGGCAATCATCACTGAATCCACAATAAAGAGAGATCTTCAACTGGAAGATGTTGGAGGTATTGATTGTCTACATAATGCCACTATTTTTGAGCAGCTTACACATATGGGGTATGAAAAACTTTCTCAAACTCTTACATTTTATAAGGCTTTCTTTTCTCCTCAATGGAAGTTTTTGATTCACACTATTTTGCAATGCCTAAGTGCTAAGTCTACTGCATGGAACGAATTTAGTAGCACTATGGCCTCTGCAATAATCTGCTTAGCCACAAACCAGAAATTCAACTTTTCTAAGTATATCTTTGAAAGTATGGTGAAGAATGTAGATAGTAGTGTCAAATTTCTAATGTATCCAAGGTTTGTGCAAGTCTTTATAGATAAAAAAAGTTGGTGATATGTCTACTCATGATGATATTTTGTTACACCCTCTCACATAAAGAAGGTATTTGGTAATATAAAAAGGGTTAGGAAAGGATTTTCTGGAGCAGTTACACCTTTATTTCCAACCATGATGGTTCAACCTCAGGAAGAAATGGGTGAAGGTTCAGCTAATCCTATTGATCCCCATCATACACCCATTATTACTCAACCATCAACTTCTCAACCCTAGAAGAAACAAAAACCAAGGAAGCCAAAGAGAAAAGACATTAAGATTCCTCAATCCAGTAGTCCTACAGAGCTTATAGCAGATGAGGCTGCCAATGAGGAGAATGTACCTACACATTCCAATGATCCACTTCTCAGTGGTGAGGATGGACTGAAACTTGAGGAATTGATGACATTGTGTACCAACTTATAGAACAGGTTTCTTGATTTGGAACATACAAAGACCACTTAGACATTGGAAATTAAAAGCTTAAAAAGAAGGGTGAATAAGCTTGAGAAGAAGCAAAGGTCAAGAACTCCCAAGCTCAAAAGACTATTCAAGGTTGGTAGATCTGCACAAGTTGTTTTCTCTGAAGATGAAGGTTTGGGTGATCAGGAGGATGCATCCAAACAGGGGAGGAAAATTACTGACATTGACCAAAATGCAGAAGTTACATTGGTTGATGAAACTCAGGGGAGGTATGATGATGCTCAAATGTTTGATACAGATGTTTTTAATGGTAAATAAGTGTTTGTTGCAGAGCAAAGTGAAAAAGTTGTTAAAGAAGTAGTTAGTACTGTTGAAGTTAGTGCTGATGCAATAATTACTACTAAAGAGATCACTTTGGCTCAAGCATTAGCTGAATTGAGGAGTGTAAAACCTAAGATTGTGGTACAAGAGCCCATGCAAAGTACAACCACAACAGCACCTTCAACAATACCCAAAGCTAAAAGCATTACTTTTAGAGACCCT